>JBBHKE010002046.1:11786-42539 GCA_037447655.1 Zygnema cylindricum | reverse complement strand
TATATTATATTATATTATATTATATTATATTATATTATATTATATTATATTATATATCGAGAATCTAACGGTTAGAGGACTCGATATATCGCTCCAAGACCAACAGATATATTTGGTGGGAGGTGGCGGTCTGTACAGATGAAGAACGGAATTAATGTAACAAAAACGGTACGTAGGAACCGGCCTCCGAAATGGGGGCTTTTGAAATTTTATGGCAACCCAGCGCAGAGGTTGCAAAAGTCAAAATTTTAAATAACCGAAACGGACAACTTTTTTTTTTCAAAATTTGAACACCCGATACCCGACCGGGTTATGTCACTCTCCTAAATTTTTAACCTTTACCCGGTATTCGTTTACTAAATAAAAGTTAACCGAAACTCGATTTCTCGCGACTATTCGTACTCGCCCGTACCCGAATATGTACAAAATTAGTTGTACATCTCCCTTATACTTTCCACGATACCAAGAGTAGAAAGTACAATATTGTTGGATAGGATGGACATTACAAAACCTTCAATTTTTTCGTTTTTTGCTAACCCGACGATATCCGATATATATATATAACCCGCCCGAATCCGACCAGCCCCCAAAATTTTGCACCCGAATCCGTACTGAATCCGTTGTGGGCAGTCGGGTAACGATCGGGTACGGATTTGGGTACCCAATTGCAACATATGACATATGTAACGGCATATCAATCTGATATATTGTAGTATTGAGCTTCTCAATATATTGAGACGATATATCGAATATCGAACAGCAAAAAATGGACACATATCGAATGTTGAAACAACAAAAAAACAGCACATATCGAATATGGGTAAGGGCTCTCGATACACAACAGTAACAATTACACATTAAGGGTACTTTCGCATGTAAGCGAAACTTAGTCTTATTACATTGTTTTTTAGCGAGATTCTCCGTACAACTTTCAGAGCATTCGGATGTAAACGCAAATAACTTGCTACTTAAAAAAGTGACTTACATCGACGTATACGAAACAATGTGACAGATGAAGTGCTACACAAAATGAGGCGAAACTTCTACTTGGCTTCAATTTGAGGCGTCTCTCCGCACGCTGTACAATTTTTGTGACTTTGTAATGTCCGTTCGACACATTGTCGACGTGGAAGCTTTCAGCACAATGCCGTATTGAGCACTCCACAGAACGCCCTTCTCTTCTCTACCATGTCGTGTCTTTGTACTTTCCACCATCCTTTTTCCCCATTATTGCAAAACCAGATACAAAGCATAGAAACCAGAAATTAGCGCACGGAAAACAGTACGCACAGGCTAAAACCGTGCAGTGGGGTTTTTCTTTTTTGTACTCCGCGCACAAAAAGTGTTAAAAAATTATGACATGTGCAACAGGATCTGTGTATTCGCTCACCTCGTGGAACCTTTTTCAAAAAACACCACGCGAGGTGATTTTATGTAAAGTTTGAACATGAGGTTGAAGGACGCGAAAGTGGGTCGAAACGCGCTAGACGACAAATTACAGTGCATACAAAATTTCAAGGTAACGCAACTTGTACGATGATAATTTCATTTTTTTGGTACAGTTGCGGGTTTTCTCGTTTTTTTCTAAGTTACGGAGGAAAACGACATAAAATAACTGTAATTCTAGCACATGCGAAAGTACCCTAAGGCCATGCCTCCATCGAAAGGTCTCTAAAAATTGTACGGACAACATTTTTGGTTGTAAAATTGAGGAATTGGTGCCATAAGGAATGCCTGTCGAACTACGTATCCAAATTTGGGTGTACCACGTAAAATGAAAGATAACATTTAAAACTTTCAAATATATAAAAAACATAAAAAATTCATTGTTAAATTTGTACTTTCGTACTACATACTGTAGAAATATGCGAAGGGAATTCAATGGGAGCGTGCCGTGATATCTTCTGGCAAAGATATTATGTTGAATTTGAGTGGATTCGCATCCAGTTTGTCAGAGGCACGTGGCCTTTACCATGTGTGAAAATGTTGGTGGTAGTTCGTCGTCGCAAGGGGCACTTTGAAATAATCAAGGAGAACGGAGGCAGTTTAAACATAGATGCCCTATGCGCATAAAATGCACGGAGTAAACTAACGAATACTACGTAGAGTGCTCATAAAACAATTTCAAAATTTATAAAAATTCGTCATAAAATTCGTACTTTTTTTTATTTTCAAATTTCAAAAATTCAAATATTCAATACCCTAAAAAACTGAAAAGTGCAACGAACTAGCGACGAGCGGCGGAATTTACGGCGTCTCCAACGGCGGCTTCCTTCTAAAGACAGAGTGGAGGACGTATGAAAATAAGCGTGCTCAAATGAAGCAAAACGGCTCAAGGAAGCCGTCGTTGGACACGCCATACATTTTGCTGCTCGCCGCTCACATAAAAATACGCGTGCGAGACGCCATAAATTTCGCGGCTCGCCGCTCAGATAAAAATACGCGTGCGAGACGCCATAAATTCCGCGGCTCGCCGCTCATATAAAAATACGCGCGCGAGACGCCATAAATTCCGCGGCTCGCCGCTCAGATAAAAATGCGCGCGCGCAAATGAAGCAAAACTGAAAAGTGCAACGAACTAGCGGCGAGCGGCGGAATTTATGGCGTGTGAAGACGGAGTGGAGGACAGAAAAAATAGTCGCGCGCAAATGAAGCGACTTTTTTTTTATGTCCGTACAATTTTTTGTACAGTGTGAGGCGTACAAAATTTAGAAAATTTACGAATCAAACGAATAATACGTAGTTTTAAAAAGTCCAAATCCGTACGAATAAGACATCTATGGTTTAAAATAATATTGTACGGACATATAAACAACGCCCGAACTGGACACCGTGAATCGTTATTAGTGTTTAAATTTATTTCATCTCTTTAAACATCTTTTCTCCGTACACGCATGTCGCGTTATTAGTGTTTAAATTTATTTCATCTCTTTAAACATCTTTTCTCCGTACACGCATGTCGTTTTTTAGATCTGACGGTTGCGAATAAAAGATAAGTTTTTCAGCTTCCAGTTGACGGTCTCAAATTGAAAATCGGACAAAAGTGTACGGATAAAAGATGTTTGAAGTGGCGGAAAAAATATCAGCACTAATAGCGATACACGGTGTAGCTTCGGCTTACGTAGCAAAGCGCCAACGTAATTCCAAAGACCCAAGATTCAACGACGGACATATCATTATTGGCTTCGCGAAAGGCCAATAGCGTATATCCACGAGTACAGTACAGTACTTTTGTACAACAGAATTTCAATTTGGAGATGTAACAGCTACACCGCTAATCGTTATTAGAGTGTATAACTCTAGTTTGGGTTCTTGAAATTTGATTTTTTTTTTCTTAAATAGGATACATGATTTTAATTTTTCCTTTACGTTAGTTAAGGTATAGTAAAAAATAGCGTAAAGAATGAAAGTACAATAATATCTAAATAGTGTGGTGTACGGTAGAAGTCAGACCGCAGAGGAATGTACCTTTTCAAGTGAAAATTTACACAAAATGAATTAATTTAGACGCGCATTACGTGCGCTCAAAAAACGGGATTAGTCTGACACGTAAATTAGTCTGACATGTACGGTATCTAAAATTTCAGCGACGGCTTACGATTTCTAATATTTTGTACGGATACATATATTATTAAATACAATTGTGGGGCGATAATTCCTTTTTTTGCAACTCCCAAATTATCATAAACCCCAAAATTAGAATACATTTTTTAATTTTCAACTTCCAAATTAGCATTAATTTTTTTCACAACACTAATTAAACTTTGACTCTAATAACAATTTGCGGCGTAGTGTTGGGTATCGAGGACCATTTGCCAATATTCGATATGTATCGAATTTCAGGTACCTGATAATCGATATATAGCTTCGATATATATCGAAAAGACAAATATCGCAATACATTTCCGATATATCGTCACTTTATCGTATCGCTAATATATCGAGCCTTCTAAAAATAAAATAAAAATTTACACTTTCATAGGTCTCCAAAGTCACGTGCTTTCGGACAAGGTGACCGTAAAATCTTTGCCGAAAAGAAATACGGTTTTTTCCTCAAAGTCATCAGAGTGAAGGAGATCTCTGAGGTACATTGACTCTCTACACTTGCGAAGTACACGTACGTAATACGCAAGGACGAATTTCCATACGAAAATGGTCGGTTTACAAATCTTTGTCCGTGAGCGTTGTTTGACTAAAGATGTTGTTTCGTCAATTTTGGTATGTTTTAATGAAAGTGACGTTTTGTGTAACACTTTAAATACATAGAAAACTTAATACGTGTATTGTTTTGTTAACGCCGTAATGGTTAAGGCGTACGTCTGTGCCAAGTTTGCAGACCTAAGTTCAAATCTGGTTTAGGGCACCATTTTGGCAATCAGTCAATCTGTCTGCCTGGTGACTGGTTTCTTTCTAACTATGGCGGCAGCCATGGTGACTCTCTCTCTCTTTTCACTCTAGAGTTTAAATTAAGAAGTGAATATTAATTTCTTCTTTTCAACAGATATCTAGTGGAAACTGCAACTTTAAGACCTCCATAGGTCCTCAGAGTAGGCAGCTCACACAAAGCCTTTAGGATAACCCTGACCCCTTTGTGTTTCAGAAAGAATAACTGCCAACCGCATAGACAAAAACTCTAACCATGTTTAACCCTGTGTAGGCAAGACTCCCGTGGGTCTATAGCAAAAAGAATCTCTGAATTTTCTCCGTTGAGCAGTAAGTTATGGCTTGTCCAAAATGACCTTTATATTTACAAGCTCTCTTAGAGAGGGGTACCTAAATATCACTAAGTCTTGATCTGCCTACTCACGACTACCAACTAGTAAACCCTAGTGTAATAGGAACACTACATAGTACAAGAAGGTACAACGGGCGATGTACTTATTTTACGTCTATTATACGACATAGTCTATAAGGTAACACCTTTCAAATTGGGAGCCATGGTTCCTCCTCCCATCTTCTCTGGTATCAAATAATGCGGCGCCATGTGGCTCTGCGTGACAGTATCGCCAAATGCCGCCAAAAGCTCACTTCGGGTGGCAGTTACAATGTTGGCCGTCCGATAAAAACATATTTTACACGGTTCAAATTCGCGTACGTGCATGAATTGTTCCTCTTCGTAAGTTTCGTGTTAATTAGTCGTTACGATAATGTTTATATATCTTTGAAATCCGTCACGTGTTTGTTTTTTAGCGCCTTAATAGTTAAGGCGCCCGTCTATATAGAATCTAGAGGTCGCAGGTTCAAATCCTGATATAGGCAACATTTTGGTAAAATATCATCTACTTCAAAATCTGCCACTTTCTAAATATGGCGGCAGCCATGGCGTGCCTTTGATCCTCACTCTCTCTCTTTAAAGTATAACTAAAATAGAGAATTGAAATATTAACTACCTCTTTACAACAATTCATTTTAGACCTAGAAAATACTAAAAATAACCATTAATTTCTACACTCCCCTTATTTTCTAGTCACTCTTTAATTTCAGACCATACCTCTCCCTGCAGAAAATTAGCTTAGGGGAAGGAACAGGTTTGGTCATCATGTCTGCTACTATCTTGCTATCTGGTCTATAGTCTAAACTGATTATTTTGTTTTCTACCTTCTCTCTAACAAAGCTAAGTCTTATGTCCATGTGTTTCGCTTTAAAATGATGTTTAGGATTGGCAGCAATAGCGATTGTTGCTTGATTATCACAAAATATTTTCTGCACACCACTCTTAAGGTGACAAAGCTCACCAAGCAAAGACTTAACCCACATCAATTCTTTTATAGCAGAGCAAGAGGCCATATACTCAGCTGTTGAAATTGAAAGCTTTAGTTCTCAGTTGATTAGGCTATGAGGAGGAAGTTAAGGGAGAAAAGAGCAGCTGCTAGAGCTGCGATATCAAACTAGCGCAGCGTAGCAGCATAGCAGTACACGCTGCATATTGTATTCGTATTGGGCTGCGATATCAAACTAGCGCAGCGTAGGAGCATAGCAGTACACGCTGCATATTGTATTCATACTGCGCTGCGATGTTGAACTAGCGCAGCGTAGCAACATAGCATTACACGATGCATAGTTTTATAGGTGCATGAAACTAAATTTCCGGGGGAGTGTTGTTTTTAAAAGTTTGTTTCGTGCGTACGCAACAGTTTGTGCACTATGGAATTTAATGTGGAGGTTCGAATGGATTCATGGATTGGGGGAGCGAACGAACGGATATAACTTAAGTAATGTAAAAGACTCGTAAAGTGGCGTGTACAAGCATTGATAAATGGACGGCGGATCGCGAAGCGATCCGATGTGGAATAAACGAAATATTAAAACAGGCACCGCCGCTACGGCGCAGTTGCGACGCAGACAGGACAACGCAACTGCGATTACCTTGATATGATCAGCACGGACAAAGCAGCTAACGCAGCTGCGGATAATGTTACTAGTGTAGATTTTGAGTTATGATATTTGTTTAGTGGTTTCTTAGTGGTAGCTTGGTTTTTGACGTACGAAGATTGTGGAGATGTCGGTGTAAATATTAAGTACAACATAGGTTTGTCTTTTTGCTAATTAGTTATTACTGTAGATTTGTTCGGTTAGACATACCTCGAACTATTCGGGTATACTTACGATAGTTTAGATAGATGGTAGATACCGTACGGATGGTATGCCTCCGTAAGTTCAGTAGTGAACTCTCTGAGTATAACTTGTAGGACTTAGAATATTTTGATTATCACAGTTAAGTTTATCAAAGCAATGGCAAACTGTTTTTCGCATCTTGACCTATTGATGTGATCACTACGTTTATGGATTTCATGTGAAAATTTGTGGATTTATTCTATGATATAGAATATATATGTGTGTGAAGTTTCATTGTATTCCAGTATCTCTGTAAGATTCTGTGAGCAGTCAAAGTGGTTAGTTTGTGAAGCTGTCAACTATTTTTGTGAAACTCTGGAGCTAATATCTTCTAGATGCCTTTGTGGATTTGGCTGTAACTTTGGAATATTACATTTTATATCGTATTCTGCATATTAGTGCAGTTTGAGGTGATTCAGTTAATAGTGGAGTAATCTGTGCTGTCTGAAACACAGCTGTTTGAGGGGTAGTCTGTGGGGCTTCCGAGTGTAGACGATGGCTGAAATAGGCTATGGACAACATCAGCCTCCATGGTGGACTGAGAAATAACCTTTTGTTGTTTGCTAATCCAGCAACAAGCCCGATCACCCACATACAATACATATCCAGAAGTACATCTCCTCATCGGAGCATCACCATAACTGGCATCACTCCAAGTAGTGATGTCAGTATTCCCTCCACCCAAATGCAACCATAGATCCCTAGTTCCTATCAAATATCTAAGGACTCTCTTAGCTGCCTCCCAATCTCTCTTAGTGGGAGCATTTAGACTTCTACTCAGCACTCCTACAGCTGCAGCCAAATCCGGCCGGGTACAATTCATAAAATAGATTAGGCTTCCCACTACTTGCCTGTAAGGAATAGTCTGCATGAACTTCTGTTCTTTCGGACCTAATTCCTCGTCTAAGATTATGACTCCTACTTCCACACTCCCCTCACTTCCTTTCTTCAACTCCATTGGAGTTGTACAACTATTAGCCTTATCCATCTCAAACTTTTCCAACATGTTCCCTATTGCTTCTTTTTGAGTTAGTCTTAAAATCTTTCTTTCTCGGTCTCTTTCTACTTGAATTCCCAAAATATATCTTGCCTCCCCCATATCCTTCATCTCAAATCTCCCCTTAAGATCCGTTTTCAGTTTATTAATTTTGTCCATTGATTTACTTAGAACAAGCAAATCATCAACATAAATTGCAATAAAAATAATACCTTCCTCATCTTCAAAAACATAGATTGAGTGATCTGAGCTGATCCGGATAAATCCCAAATCGGTAAGAAACTCATCAAGCTTCTTATTCCATTGTCAGGGCGCCTGTATCAAACCATAAAGAGATTTAATCACCCGGCATACCTTACTCTCCTCTCCTTGCTCCTCAAATCCATCGGGTTGTCGCATGAAGATCTCCTCTTCCAATTCTCCATGCAAAAAGGTTGTCTTAATGTCCATCTGGTGCACCTCTATGTCTTCCGCTGCTGCCAAACTGAGAAGTATGCGGACAAGGGAAATCTAACCACCGGGGTAAAGGTTTCCTCGTAGTCAATTCCCTCTTACAATGTGAATCCTTTAGCCACTAACCGGGCCTTGTAGCGCTCAATGGTGTTCTCTGGGTTCAAATTTAACATGAGTACCCACTTACAACCGATTGGTTTTCGGTTAGGTGGACAATCCACCAACTCCCAAGTATCGGCTGCCATAATTGAGGCCATCTCCTCATTGATGGCTATCTTCCACTGGTTCCTTTTTGGACAATTTATCGCCTCTCCATAAGTCTAAGGTTCATCCAAATGAGATAGTTTTGTTACCTTGTTATTAACCTATTTTTATTGCAACCTTTTGCTACTTCTCCTTCCTCACTCAAAATCTATGGCCGGAATAAATAGTTCCCGTGGGTTCTTACAAACATTCTCAGCTTCTCCCTTGTCCCTTGAATCTTAATCAATTTCCACCATATTTTCCGCTTCGGGTAGAGTTGTCACTGGAATTTCCACGGCCGAGTCCTTCTGGGTCTGATTTGTACCTGTAAGAATGTCATCTTCTGAAACCAGGATAGTTAGGAAGCTCAAAGTCATTCGAATTTTTTGACTCAAATCTGATTTTTACTGACTTTGTATACTTGAAGGGATCCACAGACTTTCTTTCATCCATAACAACTAGATGCTTTACTAAGATTATATCTTCCCTTTTTATATCATAAACTCTGCATCCTTTTACATCCTCATCATACCCTAATAAGTACCCCGGTTTTCCTTTAGGATCTAGCTTCCAATTAGACCGATCTGTATCTAGACTGAACACTTGACTGCCAAAAATCTTTAAGTGAGATATATCTGGTTTTCGCCCGGTCCATCTCTCATAAGTTGTTTCGCCTTTTACCGCTGAAGTAAAAACTCAATTTTTGAGGTAATTAGCACAGTTCATTGCTTCGGTCAAAATCCTTTTTCCTATCTTCTTATCCGACAACATACTTCTAGCACTATCACTTAGTGTTCTATTTAATCTTTCAGCTACCCCATTCTATTCCGAGTTTTCTGGAACTGTCTTTTGGTGTTGGACTCCATCTTCCTTCATAAAATCCTCAAACTGGTTAGAGGTATACTCTCCACCATCGTCACTCCTTACTCTCTTGGTTGGGGTTTCATTGAGTTTTTCACTACATGCTTTATATTGTCTAAAATATTCCTGAGCCTTTGACTTTTTTTTCAAAAAATATTCCCTGGAATAGTGAGACCAATCATCAGTGATAGTTATCATAAATCTCTTTCCCCGGGGTGAAGGCACTTTGGAATGTCACCAAATATTTGTGTGTACTAAATCTAGAATCTTTTCTCTATGATAAGTGGTTGTTTTTGGAATGGGTTAACCTGTGTTATTTGCCTTGAGCACATCCACTACAATCACTTAGATTATCACTCAAACCAAACTGAATCCCTTCTAGTACTCCTTTCTTTTTCATCTCTCTTAACTTATGAAGATTCACATGCCCAAGCCTCTCACACCACAACATTATATCATGAACACCAGCATAATAAAGTTTCTTCTTTCCATTGCTTAAAATCAGCCTAAACATCCCTTGGCTACCTTTTTCAGCAGTGAAATAAACTTCCTCCTCAAAACTAGCAGTAAAGACTCCTTTCCTAGTGCTAGTATCAAAACCCTTATCATCTAATGCAGATGTGGAGATGAAGTTTTTGTTCAGCTCCGGAATAAACAATACATCGGAGAATGTAACTATGGATGTCTGTCCTTCTACTAACCCTTTCAGAGCTATCGATCCTACAAGAGTAGTAGTGACTATCCTCCCATCCCCGTACTCTATCTCTACGGTGGGAATCTTTCTTATCATAGTGAACAAGTGTTTATCCTTACACATGTGCATGGAGGCACCTGGATCTACAATCTAGCCTGCTTCACCTTTCAATCCACCGAAAGCACAATTCTGCTTTCGTGGAATTTCAACCTCGTTTTTCGCCTCCAACTCCTCATCCAATAGGAGCTTTACGTCCTCGTTTTTGGATTCCACCTCGTGTACCTGTATCACAAGGGCCTTTTTCTTTCCTCTGGGGTGTCCACCTGTCTGGCCTTCGTTTAATCGCAGCTTCGTTAACTTAGTGCACTCCGCCATATAGTGCCCTGGTTTCTTACAAAAGTGGCACAAACCCTTGGGAGCCCTTGGTCCAAACTCGTCAATCTGATTTTTCTGCTCCCCCCCTCTATTATTTCCGACAGGTTTCCTATAATCATTGTTCCTCCAATCGGTCCCAGCTGCCAAGGCTTGCCCACTCTTTCCTCCCCTTCGAATCTCAATCGTATTCTCTCGAACGAGAATCATCCCTACCACTGAATTCCATATCCACCTTGAGTCCGGCAAGTCATGCACACGGTTGACTATGTTCTCGAACTCATCTGGTAACTTCATGAGCAAGCAGTTAACCTTCATATTTTAGTTTCAACCTGTCCAACACTCTCTAGCTCCATGAAAAGTGTTGCGAGCTCATTAGAAAAATCCAACATCTTCCCCCCCTTGTATATGTATGCGTCAATTTTCTTATCAGCCAATTGCTGTTGTTAAATCGTACCACTTCAATACATCTTTATGAGAGCCACCCAAAGATCGGATGCCCTCTCTACCTACAAATGAGGAGATGCAAGCCCTTGAGTAAGATGGCGGAGGATGAAGTGCTTTGCCGCCATATTGTTGTAGTCCCATGTATCGGTATCATTCTTTCGTTCCTCGGAATAGGTGACATGAATGGCGAACCAATTGTTATCAGTTTGATCGTCTCTTTCTCCTTTCCTTTGTCCACCACCTCCCCTTCCTTTGTCTCCTCCATTGGAGATGGATCTGTATCTCTTGTGAATCTGCTTCCTCCAAACCTTGGAGGGACCCCAAGACTGACTGGACGCCTCACCCATCCACTCTCTATTCCCGAAAACCTTTTCTCACATAGAGCTCCTGTCATCATACTTTCCCAATATATGAAGCCAGTTCCATTGGAGATGGGTTCCTTAGAGGGTGGGCCCATAACCTACAACTCTGAGACCTCCATAGGTCCTCAGGGTAGGCAGCTCGCTTCTAGGATAACCTTGACCCCTTTGTATTTCAGCAAAAATAAATGTCACCCTGACAGAAAACAACTCTGATTACCTTCACCCGAATGAAGGCAATACTCCCTTGAGTCGTTAGCAAAAAGAATATCCGAATTTGCTCCCCTAAGCAGTAAGTTATGGCTTGTCAAAAATGACCTTTATATTTACAAGCTCTCCTAGAGAGAGGTACCTAAATATCACCAAGTCTTGGTCTGCCTACTCACGACTACCTAATACTAAACCCTAGACCAATAGGAAAACTATATAGTACAAGAAGGTAGAATGGGCGATGTACTTATTGTACGTATATTGTACGACATAATCTACAAGGTAACACCTCTCAAATTGGGAGCCATGGTTCCTCCTCCCATCTTCTCCGGTATCAAATAATGTGGCGCCACGTGGCACCTTGTGACGCTATCTCCGAATGCCGCCAAAAGCTCACTTCTTGTGGCGGCTACAATGGTGGTCGTCCGATCAAAACATATTTAACACGGTTCAGATTCGCGTATGTCCATGAATTGTTCCTCTTCGTTAGTTTGGTATTAATTAGCCGTTTTGTAAATGTTTATATTTGTTTCAAATCCGTCACGTGTATCGTTTCATAGCGCCTTAATGGTTAAGGCGCCCGGCTATAGAGAGTCTAGAGGTCGCAAGCTCAAATCTGGATTTAGGCAATATTGTGGTAAAATATCATCGACTTCAAAATCTGCCACTTTCTAAATATGGCCGCAGCCATGGCGTGCCTTTGATCCTCACTCTCTCTCTTTAAAGTATAACTAAAATAGAGAAGTGAAATATTAACTACCTCTTTTCAACAATTCATTATAGACCTAGAAAATACTAAAAAGAACCATTAATTTCTACATAAACTTTCCGCCATGGCTGCCGATTTCTTTTTTTTATATTTTATCATTCGATATGCCATCAAACTACGACCAAAGATATATAAAAAATAAAATATAAAATATATCTTTCATTTGAAACCATCATTGCCACATTTCATTTAGGGGAGAGAGAAATAGGAGCGTTCGAGTGAGAATGAGGAAGAGAGACGACGACGACGTAAACTTTTGCAAAGGACCCATGAAGGAAAGTGGAGGTCCAAGACCCATGCAATCTTTTTCCGTACATGTTTTTCATTTTCTTATGTGAATGCGCGTGACAAGCAGGGAAAAAAATAGAGTGTACTTTCCTTCGTGCAAATTTTATCGAAAACTTTTGACGCGTGCAATCCAGGTTTTCTATTCATCAATAGGGTAGTATTTTGATTCAAATCAGGTCGCAATTGGATTCCAGTGCACGTGTGAAGATGAGCTGGAAGTGGGTCGCGATGATAATAATCCAAATTGTCGTACCTTCCAAGTTCAAAGATGACGTAAAATGTACTTGTGTTTCTGCCCATTTTTCGTACGACGTAATATTCTCGTTGGAAGTCGTGTTTTCTGTGAAAACGACAGAAAAAAATACTTACTTGCACACATGGGCACGCACCCTCACATTGCGTGAAACTCTGAAATAGAGGTTGCTTACTAGAAGCCGTACTATTTTGTACCATTTCGAAACATTTTTTTTTATGGGTTTGAAACGTTGTTGTTCAAATCGTGCAATTTTTTCCTTTTTTGCGATTGTTACGTTTAATTCGTGATTGTAGAAAAAAATGCAAAAAATCGCGATGTACTTTGTGTCTGGTAAACTAAATGGACAATTTACTGAAACTTTACGGTATCTTATTGTAAATGTATGGTTTTGTTCGAAAAAAGTACGGACTTTGACGAAAAGGTACATTGCACTTCGTAGTACTTTTTGTCTGGTAAACTAAACAAAACTTTTATTGGAAACGTACGGAAATATACCAAAAATGTACAGACAATGATAAAAAGAGACGCGAACTGTACGGAAAATGTTCAAATTGCAGTATATGTAAAATTCATTTTTGTTTACATGTACGGAATAGTACGGACGAAAATTCATTAACGATTTTAATATTTTTTCAAAACGTTTAATGTGTCTGTTACGTATAATTTGTCGCGATTGAATCGTTCGCACTAAACGGTGTGAACAACTATGGTTTGAAACATCTTTACTAAGATTCGACAAGGTTATGGGCGTAAACCTTGACCGTTGCATGTTTTGCTTCCTAGATTCCGGTACGCCATGGCTCGAACCCTCAAGTGTGTGGCTAATGACCTCGAAGTGAAAAACACGCAAAAACTGGACGAATAAAATTGTGCCACGTGGAAAAGAGCAAAAAAATCCACAACAAACCCAAAATCAGGTGCTTACAATTCGTAAAGGTCATGTGCCTTACGTTAGTGTCAATCGGAGTATACCAAAAGCCGCGATAAAATCTATGACGGAGGATTTTATTTGACGCTCTTTTTGCCATCCACGGACCTTTCATACAAATCTAACATTTGGGTACGTTTTTATAAAAGTTTCTTCCCCTTGATTTTTAATAAAATATATAGAATTTCAAACGAAAACGTCACAACTTCAAACTAAACAAAACATCAATCATAAAGTGCGCACTTATCGCCTACCAATCAAACCGCGTCTATACGCGAAATACCAAAGCACCAAAGTACTAATAAACCGTACAAACCAAACGTACCTTTCAAACAAATTGCGATTCTGTGTCCTCCATTGGACTACAGAATACAGAAAGCCTCTAGATAGTTATTAACTAACCCACATTAAATGGTAACCACTGCTACCCCAGCACACAAGCTTATCATCTAACTGCACCCCTGTGCAGCCTGGACTCCCCTAAGTCCGTAGGAAAAAGAATCTCTTAAAAACGCCCAACCAGGCGATAAGTTATGAGGCAGTAAAAATGCCAGTTTTTGTACAAACTCTCAAAGGGAGAGGTGACTACCTACCAAAATTTTCTAAGTCCTGATTCCCTATAATAACTTCTATCTACTGAAGTACGGACCAATCAGATTACTGTACCGTACCAAAAAATACTACTGCCGGTGTACCTTTTGTACAGCCTATGTACGACAAGGCTATTAAGCGGACGCGTTTACTCGTCCGTACATTCCTCGGAATTCCCATGAACGAATGTCATCTTTCCACGTGGCTCTAGGTCATGCCACGTCACAAAACGCCAAGGTGACCACTCCGGGATTTCGACGATGATGTGCGCCGTCGGATTTGCAACGAGACGCAATCTTAGCCGTTATAAATACTTGTGCAACATTTGTTTCGTTGTCAAAAATATGCGTGGTATTCGTTTTGAAATGATGTCGTACTTCGTACTTTCATAAAACTGTATCTATGCACGCCGTATCCAGTTTTAGTTAAATGGATTTGTTCCTTCGTAAATGTATATATATCTATCACATCCTATAACATTTTGCATTGATCCTAGTCTAATAGGATAAAGCTGACCGCTATCGGCCAACTTGACGAACCGTAGATACCGAGATCAAATCTCGGGTCCGTCATGTATATTTTTAGTAACCTACTAAAAATAACTACGTGTTGAACTAAGGCAACCATGGATCAAACACCCTCTCTATAATTCAGTGACTACAACAAGTATGGGGGCTAGAGAGAGGAGGTGGAGGCAGGCTGTATGTCCTTTTTCTTTTTATACTAACATATTAAACCTAGAACATACTCTAGAAATCTATCTATTTCAACACTCCCCTTATTTTCTAGTCTATTTTTAATTTTTCTTTCAACCTGCATTTTTCACGACAATATTTTAATTTGGGAGAGGGCACAGGTTTGGTAATCATGTCAGCCACCATTTCATCATCAGGTCTATACACAAGATATAAAATTTTATTTTCAACTTTTTCTCTTACGAAGCTTAACCTTATGTCCATATGTTTTTCTTTGAAATGGTGTTTTGGATTGGCTGCAATTGCGATTGCAGCTTGATTATCGCAAAAGATTTCATGCACTCCCTCTTTCATCTTTCCCCGTTCTTGCAATAATGATTTCACCCAAATTAGTTCTTTTACAGGAGAATAAGACGCCATATACTCAGCCTCCATAGTAGATTGAGCAACCACCTTTTGTTGCTTACTGCTCCAACAGCAAGCACCTTCTCCCACATACAAAAAATATCCACAAGTGCATCTTCTCATAGGTGCATCCCCATTACTGGCATCACTCTTAGTGGTGATATCAGTGTGCTCCCTCCTAGATACAACCATTATTCTCTGGTTCCAACCACATATCTTATGACTCTCTTGGCTGCCTCCTAGTCTCTCTTCCTAGGATCATTAAGACTCCTACTGAGTACTCCAATTGCTGCCGCTATGTCCGGCCTCGTACAGTTCATAAAATAGATTAAACTTCGTACTACATGTCTACAAGGGAAAGATTTGATAAACTCTCTTTCCTCTAGACTCATCTGATTATCTAAGATCATCACTTCTCCTTCTACACTACCATCACTTACCTCTTTGAAGTCCATGGGAGTGGTACAACTGTTAGCATTTTCCATCTGAAATTTCTCAAGCATATTACCTGTTGCTTCTTTCTGAGTAAGTCTGATAATCTTCTTCCCCTTATCTCCCTCCATTTTGATCCCCAAAATATATTTAGCCTCCCCTAAATCTTTCATATCAAATCTGCCCCAAGATCTTTTTTTAGCCTATTGATCTTCTCCAAAGACTTACTCAACACAAGCAGATCATCCACATAAATTGCAATAAAAATGACACCTTTCTCATCTTCAAACATATAGATAGAATGGTCAGAGCTGATCCGGATATATCCCAGATCGGTGAGACCCTCGTCTAGTTTCTTATACCTTTGTCAGGGAGCCTATTTCAGTCAAGATAAGGACTTTATGAGGCTGCGGACTTTGCTCTCTTCTCCTTCTTCCACGAACCCCTCGGGTTGCCTCATAAAAATTTCTTCCTCTAACTCACCATTAAGAAAAGCAGTCTTAATGTCCACCAGTGTATTTCCATATCTTCTCCTGCCGCCAGACTGCGAAGATCCTTACTGATGGGAACCGAACAACTGGACCAAAGGTCTCCTCATAGTCAATCCCCTCCTTTTGGGTGAACCCCTTCGCTACCAATCGAGCCTTATATCTCTCAATTGTATTATTTGTTGTTCTACGACCACCGCTGCAAGTGAAGGAGCAGCAGTAGTAGTAGAAGTAGACATGATTCACTCTTAGAAGCTATCAAGAATCCTACCAAACAGTTGTTTTCAAGTGCTCACCAATTCTTACAGAAGCATCCAAACCTCTCAAAACTCTAACAGAATATAGAGTAACATAAGCACTGACAACTCACAAAGTTTCAGCATAATTAAACAGACAACACTCAAGATATAATACTCAGAAGTTTCCCAAAAACTGTATGCAGTTTTACTACTTTGAAGTCTGGATACATAATATGTTCTGAGTCCTAAGTCTTATACTTGTGTTGAACTCGCAACACTAGTGAACTTGAGAGGAATGTGAGAACCACCAAGCTACCACTGAGCTATCACTAAGCTACCACTGGGCTATCACTAAGCTACCACTGAGTTACCCACTAAGTTACCATTGAGTTACCCACTAAGTTGACTAGAATCATATCTATCGCAATTGCTCTATCCTTTACAGAATCACATTAAGAATATCAGACGCTGCGTTGTCCTTACGGACCATATCAAATATAATCGTGGTTGCGTTATCCTGTCTGTGTTGCAGCTGCGCTACTGAGCTGCTTTGCTGCTGCGCTGCTCTGCAGCTGCGCTGCTCTGATGTATAGCAGCTGCGCTGCTCTGTCTGTATAGCATCTGTGATGCTCTGATGTATAGCAGCTGTGGTGCTCTGTCTCTATAGCATCTCTACTGCTCTGAGACAGAAAGCTTTCCAAAAAGACAACACTCCCCTAAAGCTTTAGACTCAATATACCGACGCAGCTGCGGTGATAAACTAGCGCAGCATCGCAGCATAGCAATATAGCAATTTGCAAGTCACCCAGTCCCACTACATCTCAATGGTAGACTTATCGCAGAGTGGTAGTATAGCATTCAACTATTCACTTAATCCCACTACGTCCCTAGAATACTTCAGCTTAGGAGTAGGAAGAGCTTTGGTGAAAATATCAGCAATCATTTTTGCATTAGGCAAATAACATAATTTAATCACTATAGAGATCACTTTTTCTCTTACAAAGTGTAATCGTACATCCATGTGCTTGCTTTTGAAGTGATGACGCGGGTTAGAAGCAATGGCAATGGCAGCCTGGTTATCACACCAGATCACCTGTGGACCAACTTGCATGTATCCTAGTTTTTGTAACATGGATTTTACCCATAAGAGTTCTTTGAGGGCCGAGCTTGCTGCCATATATTCCGATTCCATTGTCGATTGTGCTGTCACCTTTTGAAGTTTGCTGCTCCAGCAGCAAGTACCGTTCCCAATTTGTAGAACGAATCCCGTGGTAGATTTCCGGCTTGGCATGTCGCCATAGCTTGCATCACTCCATGTTTGCAGCTTGACTTCTCCTCCGCCTAGAGTGAGTTTGAGATCTTTAGTTCCTGCCAAATATCTTAAGACTCTCTTTGCTGCATCCAGATCAGATTTTCTCGGATTTTCTAGACTCCTACTCAGTACCCCGACTGCTGCAGCAATGTCAGGACGGGTACAGTTCATAAAATATATTAAGCTTCCCACTATCTGTCTATAAGGTATTATTGTCATAGGATCATTCTCCCCTGACTCTAAATACTCGCTAACAATGACACCTGGTTCTGTCTCTTCTCCCTCTATCTTCTGCCGAAACTCCATTGGAGTTAAACATCCTTTTGCCCCCCGCATTCCGTACTCATCTAACATGTTTCCAATTGCCTCTTTTTGAGTCAATTTTATTATTTTCTTATTTCTGTCCCTCTCTACCTGGATACCCAAAATATATTTTGCCTCACCGAGGTCTTTCATCTCGAACCGTGAGTTTAGAGCAGTTTTGATTTTGTTAATTTCAGCCATTGATTTGCTAATTAATAGCAAATCATCTACATATACTGCTATATACACTATCCCATTTTCACCCTTTAGAACGTAGACAGAGTGATCAGAACTTATTCTTTGAAATCCTAGGCTAGTCAAGAATTCATCAAGCTTTAGATTCCACTGTCTGGGGGCCTGTTTTAGGCTGTACAAAGATTTTAGCAACTTGCATACTAAGTGCTCTTTTCCAGGTTCCACATACTTTTCAGGCTGCTGCATATAAATGGTCTCTTCTAGTTCTCCGTGCAAAAAGGCCGTCTTTACATCCATCTGATGAATTTCCATATCTTCTATAGCAGCTATGGACAGCAAAATCCTAACTGTTGGAAATCTTACAACCGGAGAAAATGTTTCTTCAAAATCGATTCCTTCCTTTTGATTATACCCCTTTGCCACAAGTCTGGCCTTATAGCGTTCAATGGTGTTATCGGGATTTAACTTCACCTTGAATACCCATTTGCTGCCGATCGCCTTTCGGTTTGGAGGAAGTTCCACAAGCTCCCATGTTTGGGCCTCCATGATCGACTTCATTTCGTCGTTTGCTGCCTCGATCTAGTGATTTCGCTCTGGTGATGAGAAGGCATCTTGGATGGTCAAGGGCTCCCCTGAGGCTGCCGAGTAGGCAAAGTGAGAGCTTGCTTGCAGGCAGCAGCTGGATCTTCTTCCCCCCGGAAATTCTGAGGCTGAGATCGTCGGATGCCGCGCATTGCGCTGATTACGTTGATTGCGCAAGTTGCGATCCGTGTGTTGTTGATTGCGCTGGTTGCTATCCGTGTGTATTGACTGCTGGTGGTCCGGTTGGAACTGAACCGGATAAGGAATTCGGAGAGAGCTTGACTTTGGAGTCACCACCGAAGAATGTTGTACCTGCGGGACAATTTCTTGCATGCAATCTAAGATGACATACTCCTGTACTTTTTGCTGCTTTTGCTGCTCAATCATTTAAAATAAATCTATCGATTCTAGTTCATCTTTGACAATGATATTCCTTGCTACAACTATTTTTTGCCTCTCAAACACAAAGACTCTGTAACCTTTTGAGTGATCATCATATCCTAACAAAATACCCTGTAATCCTTTCGGCTCCATTTTCCATCTGTCCGTATACCTATCCAAGATAAAGCATTGACTACCAAAGACTTTGAAATGGCTAACATCTGGTTTGCTACTTGTCCAGATCTCGTAAGGAGTAGTGTCTACTGATCTGGATCCTATCCTATTTTTAATATACACTGTACAATTTAGAGCCTCAACCCAGAATTTTGGATCCACATTTTTATCTGCGAGCATCGGCCTAGAGCTCTCCGTGAGAGTTCGATTTAGTCTTTCTGACACCCCATTTTTTTCCACTGAATATGGAACAGTCAATAGATGACTAATACCTTCCTCGAGTAAAATTTTTTCAAATTCTTTCGATGTATATTCACCACCATTGTCTGATCTGAGCTGCAAAATAGGTAAATTATGAAGCTTTTCAACACATGCTTTATAGTGTTTAAAGTGACCGAACACTTCACTTTTTTCCTTCATGAAGTAAACTTTTGTAAACCTGGAGAAATCATCTATGAAGGTGACCATATATTTCATCCTCCCGAACCTTCGCAGGACCGAAAACATGGGAATGAATTTGTTGCAAAATTGAAGTTGAACGATGCTCAGACTCTTTAGGAAATGGCAGTCTGTGGATTTTGCCTAAAGCGCAACCATCACAAGTTTTGACCGGCTCATTTGTGATTAATACACCCTCTATTTTTCGAGCAAGGACCATTTTCCTCAAACTATCATAGTTTACCTGGCCTAATCTTTTATGCCACAACTCATCTGACTGCAAAACACCGGAGTACAGAACATCATTCTCCTTGGTATTAGCCATATCCATGCGGTACATCTTGCTACTATTTCTAGTACCTGTAACCGCAGCCTTGCCATTTTTGCTAACAACATGCCGACCATTTTTCAAATTGACCTCAAAGCCTGTACTCTCTACCAACGACGTAGAAAACAGTCAGGCACAAATAAGACATTGTGAAGTGTCCTTTCAATTGCATTTCCTTCTACATCAACTAGCAAGGACACATCACCCACAGCACGAGTCTGGACACTCATTCCACAAGCATAATAAATATTTTTCTCCCGCGTTGCTTTCAAATTTTTGAAGATGGCCTTGTTCCAGCACATGTGGGCTGAGGCTCTTGCATCCATTATCCATCCAGGGTCCTTTGCGCCCTCCATTGCTGCCCCCATAGCGAATAGATCTGTGTCGTCCTCCTCTGAAAATGTCAAAGTCTCGTCCTGGAGTGATGAAGAGGCTGAAAACAGTGCATTTCCACGAAGTGTAGGCCCTGTGAAGCTTTTGTAAAACAGACTTTGTTGCCATCCCGGCCTGTATAAACCTGTATCGTTAGCATGTTTAAGTTTAGGACAGAATTTGTATCCATGACCTCTCTCACTACAATAAAAACATGTATTGTTGGATTGTCTATTTCCACCCTGATTAAACTGTCTGAACTGGTTAAACTGATTACGTTGCTGATTAAACTGACCTTTCCTCCCAAAGCCTAAATTAAAGGCCTCTACTTGCTCAACATTGAGAACAATAGATGTAGCTTTTTCGTGTAGTAAAATAATGATAGCTAATTGTAAAGTCCAACTAGCTTTGTCTTTTTGTTTGAGCATGTCAGATGCTCCTTTCATACTTCGAGGGAGACCCCTCATCAGCAAAGCTACCTGTTGAAACGGAGGAAACACCCCACCTGCACAAGCATGTGCATCTACAAGAATGCGAAATTTATTAGAATATTCAGCCATTGTACCGCCAGTGTACTTATAGTCCCAAATTTTCCTTGCCAATAGAAGCTCTTCTTGGACATTAACATTTTCATAATCACTTTTAAGGGAATTCCAGATATCAATTGTTTTTTTCATTTTTATCCGAGACATAGCTAAGTCCTCAAATATACAAAATTTCAGAATAGAACGAGCTTGCGTATTTTTCTTTGACCATGACGGATCAGCTTCATCCAACGAACCATCCAATATATCCAAAATGTGTCTCCACCATATTCGCCCAGTAAACATACTTTTCCCCAGAAAAGATAGGAACTCTTAAAGACAGGCACATAACCTTTTGTTCTATGACCACCGGTGCAGGTGGAGGAGCAGCAGTAGAAGTAGATGTAGACATGATACACTCTCAGAAGCTATCAAGAATCCTACCAAACAGCTGTTTTCAAGTGCTCACCAATTCTTACACAAGCATCCAAACCTCTCAAAACTCTAACAGAAAATAGAGTAGCATAAACAATGACAACTCACAAAGTTTCAGCATAATGGACCCGACAACACTCAAGATATAATACTCAAAAGTTTCCCAAAAACTGTTTTCAGTTTTACTACTTGGAAGTCTGGATACATAATATGTTCTGAGTCCTAAGTCTTATACTTGTGTTGAACTGGCAACACCAGTGTACTTGAGAGGTACATGAGAACCACCAAGCTACCACTAATATGTCAAGCTACCACTGAGTTATCACTAAGCTACCACTGAGCTATCACTAAGCTACCACTGAGTTACCCACTAAGTTACCACTAAGTTACCCACTAAGTTGACTACAATCATATCTATCATTGTTGCTCTATCTTGAACAGAATCACATTAAGAATATCAGACGCTGCGTTGTCCGTACGGACCATATCAAATATAATCGTGGTTGCGTTGTCCTGTGTGTGTTGCAGCTTCGCTGCTGCGCTGCTCTGTTGGTGCGCTGCTCTGCTGCATAGCAGTTGCACTGCTCTCTCTGTATAGCAGCTGCGTTGCTCTGAGACTGAAAGCTTTCCAAAAAGACAACATTATCTGGGCTCAATTTTAATTTAAATACCCATTTTTACCCAATAGGTTTTCTGTCTAGAGGACAATCTGCTAGTTCCCAAGTATTTGCTTCCATGATAGAAGCCATCTCATCATTTATGGCTCTAATCCATCTTTCTTTCTCTGGACTATTAACTCCATGTGAGTAAGACTGAGGCTCATCTGGGTGAGATAGCTTAATTACCATATAAGTAACTTGTTTTTCCTGTATCCTTTTGCTGCTCCTCCTTCCTCCCTCAAACTCTAAAGCTAGAATGGATGGAAGTCTTAGATTTCTTCTCACTGTCTCATCGGCTCCCTTATCCATGGAAGCTGGTTCTTTTTTTGCTTCTTTTATCTCCTCGAAGCCTATAGGAGTATGTGATGTTTCTGGTGAGTCTAGTGTATCTTGGATCTCCCCTGAATATGTAATCACGGTTTCAGTCATGTCCCTTTCGGGAACTACCGAGTTCTCCTCACTTTTGGACTTAAATCTGATTCTTATCTTCTTTGTATATTTAAAGGGGTCAAATGACTTCCCTTCATCCATGACAACTAAGTGTATGACCAGAATGATATCTTTCTTTGCTAAGTCATAGACTCTATATCCTTTAACATCCTCATCTTATCCCATAAGGTAACCAAGTTTTCGCTTAGCATCTAGTTTCCAATTTTTCCTATCCGTGTCAAGATTGTAAACTTGGCTACCGAACACTTTAAGGTGTGAGATATCTAGTTTCCTTCCAACCCATCTCTCATAAGGTGTCACTCCCTTTACAGCTGAGGTAAGGACTCTATTTTTAATGTAGTTGGCACAGTTCATTGCTTCTCCCCAAAATCTCTTTCCTATTTTCTTGTCTGCCAACATACTGCATGCACTATCTCCTAGTGTTTTATTCAACCTCTCAGCTACCCCATTTTGTTCCTGGTTATATGGTACAGTTTTTAGGTGTTGCACTCCCTCATCTCTCAGATATTCCTCAAACTAGTTAGAGGTATATTCCCCCCCATTATCACTCCTTATCCTCTTAATGGGGGTTTCATGCAACTTCTCACTCCAGGCTTTATATTATTTGAAGTAAGTTGATGTTTCAAACTTATTTTTCAGAAAGTAAACGCAAGAGTATCTAGACTAGTCATCGGTTATTGTCATCATAAACCTCTTTCCTCCAACCAAAGGTACTTTTGCAATTCCCCAAATATCTGTGTGAACCAAATCTAACATTTTCTCACCTCAATACGTGGTAGCTTTGGGAAAGGGAAGTCTGTGAGCCTTACCTTTAGCACAACCACTAGAATCATCCATCATTTCATTACCCCCAAGCTGAATGCCTTCTACTACCCAAAGCTTTTTCATTTCCCTCAACCTATCAAAATGCACATGCCCCAACCGCTTATGCCAAATCTTCAATTTAGGAACACCAACATAATAAGCATTCTTCTTTTCATTACCCAGGTTAAGCCTTAACATTCCTTGGCTACCTTTATCTGTCGTGGAGTAAACTTCATCCCCATAGTTAGTTGTAAAGACTCCATTTCTAGTGAATGTATCAAACTCTTTGTCATCTAGCACAGACGTAGAGACAAGAGTTTTACTCAGCTGAGGAATATAAAACACATCTGTGAATGTAAGTATAGAAGTCTTCCCCTCCAGTAAGACTTTTAGATCTAGTGATCCCACTAGATCTGTATTAACCACTCTGCCATCCCCATACTCTCTCTACAATAGGGATCTATCTTAGCTTAGTGAAGAGTTTTTTATCACAACACATATGCATGGATGCACTTGAGTCGATGATCCATCCTTCCTGTGGAGCTTCCCGAATTGCTCCAAGGGCACACTTCTGTCTCTGAGGGATCTCCTTCTCCTCCAGACTCTCATAAAGAAGAAGCTCTTTATCCTCCTCAGAGGACTCATCCTCGGTTTCTCCTGTCATTTTTGTAACCACAAGTCCTTTTTCTTCCCTCCGGAAGAACCCCCTCCACAGTTCTCTTGGAGCCTCAGCTCCGACAGCTTGACACAGTCTGCGATGAAGTGTCCTGGTTTTTTGCAAAAATGACAAAGACCCTTTGGGGGCCTTGGTCCCCTAGAATGATCTCTTCCCCTTTGTAAGGTTTTTTTGGGTCCTTCCCTCATCGGTCCCCTCCTGCTACTAGAGCTTGAATGCTCTTTCCTACTCTCCTAATCTCCATTGTGTTTTCCTGCCCAAGTATCATCCTGAACATTGTGATCCATTTCCATGAACTATCACGCATTCCCTTATTTGGTAACTTCATGATAAGAGTGTTAACTTTCATTTTCATTTTACTTGTCCACCCGGCACTTTCCATCCCATATACAAACAAGAAAGATCATTACAATAATCTAACATCTTTCCTCCTTTGTAAGTGTAACTAGCTAGCTTTTGCTTAGCCAACTGGAGCTCCTAAATAGTTCTAGCTCTATAGATCTCCACAAAACTCTCCCAGAGCTCCTCGGCCTTGTAAATGTGAAGGTGAGGAGTGGCCAAACCTTGAGTGAGGTGTCTTAGAATAAAGTTTTTGGCAGCCATGTTTTCGTCTTCCCACATTTGAGTGTCGTTCTCCACGGTCTTCACGACCGCCGATCCCCTTGCCATGGCAATAGGGGTGACGGGTGTCCCCTTCCCTTTCCTCTTTTCAGATACACTGCTGTCCCCATCATTTGCCTCCTCCGCGGAAGCAGTCTCTGCTGCAGAAAACCTTACTCCTCCAAAACCCGACGGAAGGTGGGCACCCTAGAGTGCACCTGCAATTATGTGTCCTCCATTGGACTACAAAACACATGAAGCCTCTCGATAGTTATTAACTAACCCACTTTAACTGCTAACCACTGCTATCGAAGCAGACAAGCATATAATCTAACAGCACCCTTGTCCACCCTGGACTCCCCTGAGTCCGTAGGAAAAAGAATCTCTGAAAAACGCCCAACCAGGCGATAAGTTATGAGGCAGTAAAAATGCCAATTTGTACAAACTCTCAAAGAGAGAGGTGACTACCTACCAAAATTTTATAAGTCCTGATTCCCTATAATAACTTCTATCTACTGAAGTACGGACCAATCAGATTTCTGTACCGTACCAAAAAATACTACTGTCGGTGTACCTTTTGTACAGCCTATGTACGACAAGGCTATTAAGCGGACGCGTGTCTGCCTTTTACTCGTCCGTACATTCCTCGGAATTCCCATGACCGAATGTCATCTCTCCACGTGGCTCTAGGTCATGCCACGTCACAAAACGCCAAGGTGACCACTCCAGGATTTAGGCGATGATGTGCGCCGTCGGATTTGCAACAAGACGCAATCTTAGCCGTTATAAATACTTGCGCGACATTTGTTTCGTTGTCAAAAATATGCGTGGTATTCGTTTTGAAATGATGTCGTACTTCGTACTTTAATAAAACTGTATCTATGCACACCGTATCCAGTTTTAGTCAAATGGGTTTGTTCTTTCGTAAATGTATATATATCTATCACATCCTATAACATTTAGCATTGATCCTAGTCTAATAGGATAAAGCTGACCGCTATCGGCCAACTTGACGAACCGTAGGTATCGGGATCAAATCTCGGGTCCGTCAAGTAAATTTTTTAGTAACGTACTAAAAATAACTTTATGTGGAACTAAGGCAGCCATGGATCAACCACCCTCTTTATCCTTCAGTGACTACAACATGTATGGGGGCTTGAGAGAGGAGGTGGAGGCAGGCTGTCTATCCTTTTTCCTTTTATATTAACATATTAAACCTAGAAAATACTCTAGAAATCTATCAATTTCAGCACAAATTACTTTAGTTGTCGGCAAACAAAATTCTCGCGAGACTTGTTGTTTTGAAAAGTGAGTTTCGTGCGTACTAGACAGTTTGCCTGTAACTACTAATTGGATTTAATATGGAGGTTTGAATAGATTCACGGATTGGGGGAGCAAACGGATTGATATTATTAAAGTGACGTAGAAGACTCATTGAGTGGTGTGAACAAGCTGTGACAAATGGACGGCGGATCGCGAAGCGATCCGATGTAAAATAAACGGAATAGGCGCCGCCGGTACGGCGGAGCTGCGACGCAGTTAAGTCAATGTATATACTATTTTTTTTTTACCATTTTATTGATCTCGCTCCCTAACCAAATTTGTCTTTGTGAAATTTTTTGCTTTTTATATTTGTTTGGAAAGAGATTCTATATGATTATTTAAGAAAATCAACATAAGAGTGGATTGAACACCTCCCTGCGATTGTGCTAAGGAATGTTGCACAATTTGGAAAATCTTCATGTTGTCGCAAATATCGATGTTGCCGACTATGAATAGCTATTTAGGATTTCTTGTTTTTGTGTTTTTTTTTTAATGGTATTTGTTGATAGAGGTGTAGTTGAGGTGTAGAGAAGGTGAAGATAAGGTGAATGAACCGGCCGGTCACATGGATTGAGTGATATCATTTATAATGAATAATTTGTTTATTTAATAAATTTTTGCCTTTTACTTTAAAATCATTTTTTTTTCAGTGTGGACGTAGTTTATAACATTATCTTTTTTGCGATATTTAAAAAGTTTTATGATTTTCAAAACCTTTTTTTAATTGTTACATTATGTTCAGATCATGTTTTAATTTGTATATTATAATTATCGTGTATTTTCACCAAATAGAGCTTAAAATAGATGGGCTGGATAAATGTTTTACTGTTCAAAATGTAGAGGTTACCAAGAGGGGAATAAATATGGTGGGAGGCACAGGACTACCTAAACTAAAAAAAAGTAGGGTATTGGATGGAAAGTTTTTTGTCTCGAGAACAGAATGATAAAAAAAAATTCAATTTCTTAAACCCTTTTTTAAGGGCAAAAGGAAAAATCGAGGGAAGATGTATAAAAAATCATAATGTTTAAAATAAAGCTTGAGCGAGATGTAAAAGAAAATTTACAAGAAAAACAGGAGAGGAGAGAAAATAAAAGAAGAAAAATGAATGTGTTTGTTATTTAAGAATATTAATGGAAAAATATCCATTAAAGGGGACAGGGTAAAAATGCATATAATCAACGCACAACGTACAAAACCACAAACTTTTATTGAATGACAATAAAATATAAACGGTAAGAAAAACAAATGTGTTTGTTGTTTAGGAAAAAAAATGGACATATTGTTGTCTATAGCCAATTTCAGCCATGGATTGCTCACGGAAAATACCCACAGACTACCCCAAAACAACTCTGTTTCAGAAAACACAGATAACTCCACAATACAAGTCTTTAATAACTACATTCTAGACATTTCCATAGTTCAGCTGCACTTTTCAACTTAAGGTTTGTCATTACCAATTTCTCTGTCAAGGAGTTCTTGATAACCCTTAGACACTCACGGTTCTTCTTCTCCCATCCACTTGATGTTTTAGCCAAGGTTCCATCCACCACATCCATTAGCTCCATCATCTCGAAGTAGCTCTCAATCACACGCTTCCAGTAATGACAGTTAGATCCATCAAATATGGGTAGCCATGGGTGTGGGCCCATAACCTGTTATCCATAGCCTATTTCAGCCATGGATTACTCACACAAAACGCCCACATACTACCCCAAAACAGTTGTGTTTCAGACAACAGATATTATTCCACAATACACAAAAGCACCTCAAATTGCACCAATATGCAGTATGTACTCGACACTATAACCTCCCAAAGTTACAGCCTGATCCACAAATGAATCCAAAAGATATGAGCTCTAGAGTTTCCATAATACAAATGTATAAAAAGTCATTTAATGTAACTAGTAAATCAACGCCCGTTACACAGGCATGTACCCTGTCCAGTTTATCATGCCCGTTTTTCATTCCTTTTTCTCATGCCCATTTTTCATGCCCAATTTTCATGCCCGTTACAAAAAACGAACACCCGTACCTTTTCGGCAGCATTACATTCTATCGACGTACCATATCGAGAGGCGGTTGGTTCACTTATGTATCTTAGCGTTGGTACTCGTCCAGATATTACGGCTGCGATTTCCATCGTTAGCCTTTATTGTCACGAGCCAAAGAAGGCACACTGGGAGGTCGTAGGACGTATCTTTCGTTACTTGGTTAGTACGATTGATCTTGGACTTTTGTTCACTTCAGACAAAAATTCTTTCGATTGTGTTGGTTATCAAGACGCGGATTGGGGCGGTGATTTTGATTCAAGTAAGTCCACGTCAGGATATGCATTTATTTTCGGAGGAGCTGCGATCTCGTGGAGTTGTAGGCTACAACCTACGGTTGCGTTGAGTTCCACAAAATCTGAGTATATGGTCGTGTGTCATGCAGCTAAGGTTTCGATTTGGATTAAGGAGATGTTACATGAGTTAAGCATTCGTATTGGTTGTATGACAATTTATTCTGACAGCATGAGTTCGATGGCGTTGGCGAAAAATCCAGTGTTTCACAAGAGGAGGAAACACATCAGGATCCAATGGCATTTTGTACGAGATTTGGTTACGGCAAACGAGATTGTAATTTCGTACGTACCAATAAAAGAGGAGGCGACTGATTTGTTGACAAAGGCTGCCACACATGATGTGTTTGAGAGGGGGTGACCAAAACTTTTATTATTTTGAAGAGTTTGGCGATTCCGACAATAAGAGGGGGATTGTTGGGATATTGTGGTTTTCGCGACATTTCGCGAAGAGTCATACCAACTTGTATTTGTTTGACGCGAACTGTCGCGTCATCATACAAAAAGTACGATGTCGTTTCGCGAGAGTACTTTTGTTGTCCATGAACAAAACATACTATTTCGTTTCGCGTCACTTGTTTGTTTCGTACGCAGATGTTTCAATTTGTGTGCAAGTGTGTTCGTGGAGCGACACGTGTTTAAGTCAATGTCTAGAGTTTGTCGTTTCGAAGGAAGAAGCGTGTGCGCCTTCCTTCTTGGAACTTTCATTGAAGTGTGCACATTCAGCTAGGGACAGACTTCGTCGCTACGCTAAGTTCTGCTTGTCTTATCTTGTTGTCTGTTAGTGTAGAGTAGCGAGTATATAGGCAGCAATGTACATGTGCAGAATATTGAATATCATATGATTGAATCATAGAGGATTAATCTTGGAGTAAGAGATTATTTAAAGAGGATAGAGAAGAGAGAGAAGAGAGAAGAGAGATGATGTAAAGAGGCTTCGGCCAAGAACACTTATAATTCTTTTTGGCTAAATATTCCTTTTGTCTTTTATGAGCTTCCGCTGTGTAATGATTTATGTTTTGTGAATTACTTAGAGTGAATGTCTTTTGCTTAAGATCCTACATTTAGGATTTCTTATTTTTGTGTTTTTTTTAATGTTAGTTGTTGATAGAGGTGTAGCTGAGGTGTAGACGAGGTGAAGATAAGGTGAAGGAACCTGCCGGTCACATGGATTGAGTGATATCATTTATAATGAATAATTTGTTTATTTGATAAATTTTTGCCTTTTACTTTAAAATCTTTTTTTTTGAATGTGGATGCAATTTATAAAATAATATTTTTTGCGATATTTGAAAAATTGTATGAAATTAAAAACCTGTTTTTAATTGTTACATTATGTTCAGATCATGTTTTAATTTGTATATTATAATTATCGTGTATTTTCACCAAATAGAGCTTAAAATAGATGGGCTGGATAAATGTTTTACTGTTCAAAATGTAGAGGTTACCAAGAGGGGAATAAATATGGTGGGAGGCACAGGACTACCTAAACTAAAAAAAAGTAGGGTATTGGATGGAAAGTTTTTTGTCTCGAGAACAGAATGATAAAAAAAAATTCAATTTCTTAAACCCTTTTTTAAGGGCAAAAGGAAAAATCGAGGGAAGATGTATAAAAAATCATAATGTTTAAAATAAAGCTTGAGCGAGATGTAAAAGAAAATTTACAAGAAAAACAGGAGAGGAGAGAAAATAAAAGAAGAAAAATGAATGTGTTTGTTATTTAAGAATATTAATGGAAAAATATCCATTAAAGGGGACAGGGTAAAAATGCATATAATCAACGCACAACGTACAAAACCACAAACTTTTATTGAATGACAATAAAATATAAACGGTAAGAAAAACAAATGTGTTTGTTGTTTAGGAAAAAAAATGGACATATTGTTGTCTATAGCCAATTTCAGCCATGGATTGCTCACGGAAAATACCCACAGACTACCCCAAAACAACTCTGTTTCAGAAAACACAGATAACTCCACAATACAAGTCTTTAATAACTACATTCTAGACATTTCCATAGTTCAGCTGCACTTTTCAACTTAAGGTTTGTCATTACCAATTTCTCTGTCAAGGAGTTCTTGATAACCCTTAGACACTCACGGTTCTTCTTCTCCCATCCACTTGATGTTTTAGCCAAGGTTCCATCCACCACATCCATTAGCTCCATCATCTCGAAGTAGCTCTCAAGCACACGCTTCCAGTAGTGACAGTTAGATCCATCAAATATGGGTAGCCATGGGTGTGGGCCCATAACCTGTTATCCATAGCCTATTTCAGCCATGGATTACTCACACAAAACGCCCACATACTACCCCAAAACAGTTGTGTTTCAGACAACAGATATTATTCCACAATACACAAAAGCACCTCAAATTGCACCAATATGCAGTATGTACTCGACACTATAACCTCCCAAAGTTACAGCCTGATCCACAAATGAATCCAAAAGATATGAGCTCTAGAGTTTCCATAATACAAATGTATAAAAAGTCATTTAATGTAACTAGTAAATC
>JBBHKE010002046.1:0-10547 GCA_037447655.1 Zygnema cylindricum | reverse complement strand
CAAAAATCACCCAAAGGGACGATAGTGCCAACTACCAGCCCGAACTATGATTCCCACAATGGACAGATCCAAAACAAAGATGGCAATAGAGTCAAACAAAACAAAGATTCTTCCAAAAGAAAGTTTGTTGGATTTTCTGAGGGTTTTCACAGGAGACAGTACTGAAAAGCAACCTGTCTCCTTCGGCCCCAAGTGCCTTATACAGCAAAAGCTTGTCCAGTTTCAGGTCCAAAAGTCAAACCAACGCTATTAGCCAATGAGCGGCAAGCAACAGCAGCCAAATTGACAAAAGACAAAAAAATGTGTACTACACTTAGGGCAAAAAGTTAGACCTTTGACTACGGCTAGATCCGCGGCCGAAAGTTATTATTTGTTCCACAGTTTTAAGACAAAGTACTAAAAGGACACGGAAGTGCCAAGCTTTGACTTAATGTAATAAATGGACCACTAGTCAGCTGAACCTGAATTGAATTGCTACAGATAGCTAATAGCATAATCTAGATTACAGTCTGGAAGTCTACGTGGCAATCCACAATGTACCCCCTACTAGGGCTGGTGAAAGCTAGTGCTATGTAACAAAACTGCGATCTTTCAAACGGTAGAACTTTGTCGTCCGGCCTCCGTTAGGCACGAAATAAAATGCGTCTCGTTTAGTTGAGGAAATACTATAATCCTTCGACTGGTTGTGCACGCTTCTCGGTAATCTGAGAACAGGACGGGTCAGAAGGGTACGGAACTCCTTGGTAATATAAAAGTGTGCCTGGGAAGCACTTAAGCTTCACAGCTATCGAGCGTGCCCGAGAATCCCAAGGGAAGGGCCCACTGCCCAGAGTGGTTGGCCTCGGAGTCCTGTAAAAAACCCAACAATGCACACGCTTCCCATAACTATGATCATGCCCACTGCTGCCCCCATCCCTCCCCTAGACATGCATGCACAAATAGGAGAAGCAGAAGGACCGGGAGTAGGAATGAGTGCACGGGAAAGCGAAAAGATCTCCCCTCCCCCTTCCTTTCCCCATCGAGCCCAAGAAAGGGGGTGGGGTTTTTCGTAATCGGGTCGGTTCCCCAATTCCCCCCCTCTTAGTCAACCGTGACTAAGAAAATGATATAATTACCTGTGCAATTCATAGTTCCCGCAGAACCATGAACTAAAGGATGAAGTGCGTGATTCCCACGAGGAGGGGAGACAAGTTGGATGCTAACACTGACCGCACTGATTGCAGACCAAGATGTCGTGCTGCGAGGAGGACAGGTTGCAAGATGATGAACAGGAAAGAGGATCGGCAAAGTAAGTCAAGTGGAAAGTGGATTCGTCTTCCAATCATCGGAGATGGCAAGGGGCCACATTGATCTGATTCTCTTTAATTCTTCGACCATCTTTCCCCTCCAAAGTCAGAACTCCCTTGTTTGACACTTCCACCACTTTCAAAATCACCCGCCCGGCAGAAATGTCAAGCGTATCCTTTTTCTGTTGCATTCGATATACAAAGTCTCCATGCATAAATCATCGCTGTCGAGGCACATAATCTTCGCTCGGGCGCTGGGTATACCACAATTGATCCCGGTGTAGTGCCGCCTGTAAATTCCCGATGGCAAGAGGTATCTCTCGGTGGAAAATTTTGGGAGGGTCGACGATCAGTTTTTCGATGGTTCCTTTGTCATCCATTTCCGAAAGACCACCGCTTGGGCCGAGGCAACCTCGGACAGAATGGGATGTCGTCCGAATAAAATGAAGTAAGGACTATAAGAGTGGAGAGAACCCTATTAGCTGAATCTGTATCCCATGGCAATCCAAGACACCCTTTTGTCCCACTCTCCCTAGTCCTCTTCAACTGCATATTTTCGTAGTGACCACTTTACTGTCTATACGTACCATTTGGCCAAACCGTCGGCTTGAGGGTGGTCAGGACCGGTAAGTCGATGGTCGATGAGGCATTTCTCTAAAAAATTGGTAAATTCTCCGGTGAATTTTGATCCCTAGTTTGTCAGAACCTCTGCTAACGCTCCAAAGTGTGACACGACTCTCTGCAAGAAGGCGTGGTTAATGGGAATTAGACTCTTTTCAGGGCAGAACCACAAGCTCTATCCATTTTGTGAAATGTACAATCATGACCAGGACGAAACGATTCCCAGGTCGGCTAGTCGGAAGAGGTCCCTAAAGGTCAAAAGACCACCGATAAAACATTCCCCAGATAAGAAGAGAATGAAGCTCAGTCCCGCCCTTTTTGTTAAAAGATGCCTTAACTCGATCGAAGGAAAAGCAAGTCTGTACAATTCGGTTGAATTGGGCCCGCAACTCGTGCCACCAATAAGAACCTATAACTAGGGAAGTGGTCCGCTTCTGTCTGAAGTGTCCGCATTGCTTATGGAGATTGGTAATCAGAGTTTCTCGATCTGATGGAGGAGGAACCACTTTCCTCGTACCGTCTGACCATTTCCGGAGGAGAACGCCTTGGTCCAATTCATACGCCGCCATCCGGGTCTGAACTCGGGACAATTGAACTCCAGCCAAATAGGGAAAAGGGGATCCTTGCTGGATAGATTGGAGAGCTTCAAAGTCATTACACATGTCTTTCCGTCTCGCTCCTATGGGTGCCTGCCCCTCAACATCTGCTGCAAAAGTTGACAATGCCCCCCCAAATGGAGGAAGCCAAATTAAGGCGGAGGATGCTCGAATGAGTCCCAAACTGATTTCCGGGTCTTCGTCATGCCAAGCAAAGGTGGAATCCAGTGTACAAGGGTCAGGGTTTCGGCTAACTCCGTTAGCATTCCCATGGATTTTCCCTGCCCGGTAGGCAATGCTGAAATCATATTCCTGCAGGATAAACACCCATCTGGCGAGTTTACCGGTCAACTTACTATTTTCCATGATCCATTTCATGGGTTGGTGGTCAGTAATCAGTGTGAAATGGACCCCGTACAAATAAGGCCTGAAATGCTACATGGCCCAAAGAGTTGCCAGAAGCTCCCCATGATAACTACTATAATTCCCCTCAGCTCGATTGTTGCTCCAGTTGGCGTAAGCCACCTCGTACTCGGCCCTTGCGTCGTCAACTTGAGCCAAAACGGCTCCTAATCCAAACCTGCTCCAATCAGTGTAAAGGAGGAAAGGCGTCTAGTGATCAGGCATCCGGAGCACTGGGTGCTGCATTAGGGCATCCTTCAAGATTTGAAAAGAGAAGATGGTAGTTAGCTAGGCCGAGAAAGGTGCGCAAGGCAAAAATGTCCTGCGGGGGAGGAAGAGCGTCCAGGGCTGCAACCTTAACCTTCGGGGACCCTTTGTCTACGGAGTCATCTCATGTCTGAGGTAAATTTCTGCACCCCAAAAATACCCTTGCCCGGGTGACATTTTCAAGCCTGCTGCTTGAAGAGCTCGGAGAACGATGTGGATATGCACTAGGTGTTCTTCAAAGGTCTTGGAGAATACAATCACATCCTCAATGTAGCACCGGGCACAATTGATTCCTCGGTGAGCTTCGTCCATGGCTTGTTGGAACTTAGCAAGTGCATTCTTCAGTCCGAAGGGCATGTAAATCCACTCATAAAGTATGGATCTTGCCCAGAATGTCGTTCTCTACCAGTGTTTTGGTTCCATTGATATCTGGTGGAATCCATTTTTCATGTCCAGTGTGGAGAAGATAGTGGCCCTAGCAAGAGAGTCAAATATCTCTTTCGGGGTTGGCATTGGATACCGGTTAGGAATGGTGGTCATGTTCAGCATGCGGTAATCCCCACACATTTGGAAATACACACTTTTCTCAGACGAGTCCTTCTTAGGAGGGAGAACAGTGGGGGAAGCAAACCCATGGAGTCCGGTACTTTCCTGAACCAACCCGGTGTCCACCAAAGTTTGGACTTTTGCGGTAATAAACTCCTTTTCCTTGAAGCTTAGGGGATACTGTTTCTGCTAGACAGTTGCGGTTTCGTCGATCAAATCAATCCGAAAGGGGGTTCCTTTATAGATTCCGACATTTATTTCTAACCATAAAAAAACGTGATTGTTTGTGGCTAAGAGTTCTATTAGCTGCTCTTTTTGCTAAGGGTCAAGCTGCTCCCCCAGAGTCGAGTCCATTTTTCTTGGCTCAACTGCGGCCTAAGCTACCGGTGGTCTCCCCCAGAGGTTGATGTTGAATTCTAGCCTAACCTTTGGATCCCCCTCTACTCCTCCAGATAATACTTTACTACTAACAACTTCTGCTAAGCTGTCCCCTTCTGAACTACTGTTCCCCCCCACTGAAGGAACTCTTAGGTGTAGAATTTTTCTCCTCTCTCCCCCCCTCAAGCTGTAAAGTTGCTTGCATGGACAACAATTTAGGAGCTTGTAGGTAACTTCTGCGTGAATTTGGAGAATAAAGACTGAAATAGGCAAGAGTGTGTTTTGTAACCCATGTAATGGCATTCAAATCCATGCTCTGCTCTATTAAGCTGCACCTCTGTGGGTCTGAAATACCTGGTGCGGCCGTGGTTCCCAGATGGAATCCCATGGCGTGTTCTTATTCCGAAATGGACGGTGCCTTCCAAATTCTTGCCTTGCTCTCAACAATCATCCCAGCTGCTCCTTTCCGGTAGGCGTCACTGTGGGGAAAAGAGATCATCGTGGGGAGGGCTCGACGTGGATATCCGGGTGTATTGCATCGGAAGAAAGGAGTACGATCCGGTTTTGTTACAGGTGTTTCCACTCTCCCTTACCCAAGTATCTGCTGTACTGAAATGTGAGGGTCGGCGGAGGACTGGAAGCGGGATCATATTGGTCCAATATGCCCGAAATCTATGTGCTCGGGATCCCATCTGAGTAGCGTCAAAAACCAAGGGAGCACCTATAATTCGGGCTACTTGTTTCTAGCTGTCTGCAACCAGCTTCCGTTTATCATCTCCTTGGTGGACATTCTCGAAGATGTACCTTACTGGTGTGTTCGGAGCTGCTGGATCCACGATATTAATGTAATCATCCGATAGAATGTGCGACTCCTACGGTCCTGATGCCCTTTTCCTTGTTTTGCGAGGGAGTATCTTTGACAAGGCCATCCCACCACAACCAGATCTACTCTGCCCTGACTAGCTAAATGAGGTGCCATTATGTTATCCATATTCTGGGGAAGACTCCGGTGAGCTTTGGAAATGGTGAGGATATAAACGGTGCAGTTGATGGAGGCGGTGTTTGTTGACAGCTCGTGCCGTCGGTGAAATTTCCACTATGACTCCACCCGATATCTTGATTTCAAAACTGCTTCCAAGTCGGAACTAATTCCTGAAAATAAAGATTAAATCCGAAGTCCGGTGTCGGGGACTATCAATGACACTACTTGTCAATTGAAGTCCTCGTTACCTGTCTTAGATTGGAAAACATCTGACCGGGTTATCGACTCTATTTTCGGTAATAATAAGGGCGAGAAAGCCTAATCTACTCCCCGCCAGAGTTTTGCCACCTGCAATAATCTATTTGTGTATTCCCCTTCCTACAGTTTGGAAATTAGGAATTGCTAGATGTTCTCTACGATATCTGTTGAACTGTCAAACAGCTCCGCCGGAGAGGATATAGAATACACTGGGTAGCAGCTAAACACATGAACATTGGTCTTTCCCCGGTCCCATAAATCCAAAGGAACCACAACTTTGGTTCTTTCGGGATTTCCGGAGTCCCGAACGGTACATTGTTGTTTCCAAATACTTAAACTCATATTCATCCGTGTCCAAATAGCCATCCCTAACAGGATTTCAAACTGATTCCCTTCTACCACTAAAAAAGAAAGTTCAATTTTCACCTTCTGTTCAGCATCATCGGAGAATTCAATGTTCATGGCTTTGGTGATTCCATGGACTGGCTGACTGCCGCAGCTTAGCGTGCTAAGTAGATGTTACTCGGGCAGATTTGGTGTCTGAGTTCTGCAAGCATTTTTTGCAATGCGGCAGTGGTAATAAGGTTGGGAAGTGCTCCGGTGTCGACCACAACGTCTTGGTACTCGCCGTACCCGTTAAGTATGAAATTGTTTGTTCAGTTCAGAATGAGAGCCACAGACAAGGTTTTGTAGTCCCTATTCACCATAGGGGTCTTAGGATCTAAAGACAAATATACCACCGTGGGTGGTGTTACCTTGTCGACTTTGTCTTTTTTGGAATGGATCTCTTCTCCCAGGGCCTGAATGAGGATTTTTTGAGGCAGATTATGGGAGGTGGCAAAGGTCTTGACATGGGTCAGGGCATACGGCATAAGGTGCCTGACTAGCATGACAGCAAGCTTGGAGGAATGGAGTGGAGCTCTCAGGGATGACGTCTGCGAATCTGGTTCCTGATCCTGTTCGTTCCCTTCCTTGTCATCACTCTCAGAACCGGAATCGGGCGCTGGTGGAGTTTGGGGTGCTTACTCATCCAAGCGTTCGGCCATGAATCGCTCAAACTAATCTTGATTGCTCTATTTGTCCACTTCCAATGATTTCTTCTCCCGCTGTTGTTTCTTGCTCTGGTAATTTTCGAAACCGGGAGGCAGTGTAGATTTGGGAGGAAGTGTAGGAGGATGACTGGGCTTGATTCCGAGGCCTATGTCACTGTTTAGCATCACTGCCCAGGGCGTGAAAGATAAAGGCCCGATGGTCTTCCGGTTGTGGTCTTTCTGGCTCATTTTCTGCTTATCTCTCCTCTGATCCGAGGTTGAGGAGCGGAGTTGTTTACGACCATCTCCCACTCCCACATTCCACGCTCAGTGCAGGAAGCTGCTTGCATGGTGGGCATTTGGGGGTTCCAAATCCCAGCCCATCAAATCATCGTCGTTAGCACCCGTTGTGCTTTGAAGTTCAAGCTCCGCTAGCTTCTGTAGTAACTCCTGTTTATGTCTTTGGAGTCGTTGCGCTGCTGTAAGAGGAGCAGGCTGGGAAGACAGTCCCAAACGAAGTGGAGCCAATTCCGAAGCCATGGCGGCCATCTGCTGACTCTGATGTTGGATTATAATCTCCGGAGTAAGTCTTGCTGGAGCAACCAATGCTCGTTCCGGAGTCTTTGGTGTAGGGAGCACTGGGCGCCCCCAAGGGTAAACAAGTTGTAGGGGAAGAGGGTTAACAGCAGTTTCTCCTTCTCTCGTGAATAGAGCGAATTGCATCATTTCCTTTGGAATTCGGATCTTCCGGAAACATTGCCCCTCCTTTTGCCCTATAAAACCACATGCCTCGCACTTGTGGCCCTCTGTGGTATACTTGCTGCGGATCTCGTTGGAGATCTGGGCGTCGTCAAACTTTGGCAGTTTGATTTGCCGTAGTTGAGAGTGGGACATTTTCGAAGTTTCGCTCCGGAAGTGGGGCGGTAATTGTCTTTTGTGAGCAGTGTTCTCTCACCCCCCCCAGCTCCTTTCAGTCGTTCTTGCTGCTCCTTCTTTCTCCCTTCTGAACGATCTACTTCCCATTCTTTCAGCTTGAGGGCTAGCTCCGGTTTGAGTTTCGTGCTGCAACGTTTCCATCCATGTCCCGGTTGTTGACAATTTAGGCAATTGTACAAAATTTACCCGATCGTCTACCCCCATTGCATATTTAGGCCCACTGTCCGCAACTTGCTTCCCTTTAAACTTCTGCAAAGCTTGAATTTCGCTTGTTCTTCCCCACTTAAAGAAGATTCCTCGGCGAATCTCGCATAATTCGCTCTGGCCTTGGCGGTTACGGCCTTCTCCTTTGCCTCACTGTGAACGAACTGGTCGTATAACTTCAACGCCACCAGTGAGATGTCCTTAGCAGAGAGATTTATGTCATGGATTGCTTGTCGGGCAATCCAATTATCCAACGCAGTCTGCCCTGTCGGTACGAAGAAATTACGGACAGCTATAAAATACTTTGTGGCCATTGTAGGAAGATCGATGGTCGACAGCTTGGTTTTCTGGCAAAGGTTTGAAAGACGGTTGAAGAGAGTCTGGGGAGTCTCGTTTTTCAAACATCGGAATTCCGTGAATTCCTTGATTGCCGATTTGTTCCTCTCGGTGTAGAGGAGTCTCCAGATATTAAGAAGGGTAGTGCAAGGGGTTGGATTGGCCACCATGCGTGTTGCCGCCTGAGCTATCTGAATGGTTTGCAACTGGTTAACATAGGCCCTTCTTTGGGCCTGCAGCTTCATATCATCGGTGAAGGTGGTTGTCAAAGGTGTGGCCGCCGCTGCAGCCAAGTCAGCCTCCGCTTGTAAAACGGTCGCATCAAGAGCTGGATCAGATATCTTAGTGCTAGGAGCCATCATGAGAGGTTGACGCTCTTTATAGTCTGCCAATGCCCCTCAAGAAAGGTAGTTGACCATAATGGGAAAGAGAGTGGTTTCGAAGTCATCTAGAATGGCTTCTTCCCTGTATTTATTCATTTCTGATTGGGTGAAAGATTTCCACAACAACTCAAAATCCGAGAAAGCGATCCCTGAGCTATCCCTTGTAAATATCCGAATGTCCCTCGTGTCCTTCTCTTCTTTTGCTGATTGGGTGAACTGAAAATAGGAAGGGTCGGTGGGACTGACAAATTGGGGCAGCAAGTGACTCCTTTGTCCTCTTCCTTAGGACCGGAACCGTTTCCTCTTCCGATTGGAGGTGTTGCCTTGCAAGGTGTGGATCCCCCTCCCGTAGAAGAAGTACCAGCGGTGGTGATTGTTGAGGAAGGTCTCCCCTGGGAGGACTCCTATCCCCTTGAGTGCGAGGTATCTTGGTGATGAATGGTACGTAGGATGAAGTAGAAGGGCCCATATCCACTACTTATCCACGGAATATCTTCATTCTGAAGTGTTCCTGATGGGATGGAGATCGAGGTTAGTTCAAGGTGGATCTGGAAAGGATGCAATGTGTGAGAGAAGGCCAGCCGAGGAAAGATGTCTCTCACGAAGGGTTTGTTTAAGGGTCGGGGGGGCTTGAAGGAGTTCTGAACCCAGGATGGCCATCTTCTGGAGGAGGTGAGGTTTCAGAGGGTAGGCTCATTGGACCTGGTGACCGATGATTTGTTCCAGTAAGGGAAACGGAAGGTGAGGGAGAGGAGGTGGGAACGTCCCGGGGCACTGCTGCATGGTCTTAGGAGTGAGTGGTAGGAGGAGGAGGAGGAGAAGAAGGAGAATCAGGGGACAATTTGGGTGGAGGCGAAGGAGGTGTGGACGGTCTCAAGGGGATGTGGATTCTTTTGTCCGGTCGCAACTCCACTAAGGCTTCAACAGCTGAAGAAACCTCCACCGTAACAAAAGTAGGCGCTTTCCGTGTAGCGGTAGCGAGTTCAGACAGGGAATCTCAACCCAAACCCCCAATATTAGGTCTTGTGTCTGCCCCCTCTTCTCGCTGAAGAGGAGGTTTTTGACTAGTCTCCGAGGAAAGAGCCTAGGGTGGGGCTCCAGATTGTGGTTTTGTTACTGGTGTAGGAGGGATCGGCCCACCGAGGATCCCACTTGACCTCCGCCGAGCTTCTCGGATGAGGTTCAATTCCTGCTCCCACAACTTCCTCCTTTCTTCCTCCAAGGCCTCCCAATCTACCGTGGTAGGTCCGACCCCCGCCGTAGCGTGGCCTTATGATTTAAAAACCTCCACTACTTCCTGGGCGCTTTCTAGTACTCCGGTCAGATCAGCTATCCCCACTCGTAGAATTTATGGATCATTTGGCCTTGCCCGCCACAATCCCTCGAACAAATCCTCTGTTCCAGTTTCCGGAACCTCTAGTTCAGTAGGTTCGGATCGCTAGAACCCTTCAACTAGGCAAACACGGGGTGCCCTATGAGAAGGTCTCTCGATGGAGACTGACGCCGGAGTTGGGGACGTTTCTTCCTTGGGAAGACGTGCAAAACTACCCTTACTATCCCTATGGTCAAACTTCTTCCCCCTCACTGGCTCTCAAGCCCCTCTCTCGCTGCTACCTGCTCCCCTACGAGACCTAGGAGCATGGCGCACCCGAGACGGTTGGCTAGCTGCAGTATCTTGGGAAGAAGATGGAGGAGGAGAAGGAGGAGCCCTCTTGGGCCTTTCCTGCAAAGACTGTGAGGAACCACATTATGAAGAGTTGCTTAGAATCTCCACCACCCCTCCCACTGGTTTAACCACCTTGGCTCAATGTGATTGAGCACCAACTCCTGCTTCTCCTGCAATTCATGAAGGTCGTGAAGAGTAAGGAGTTCTTTTTGACCAGGGGTCCGCCAAAACTACAGGGTCAATGTGAATTTCTGCCTTGGGAATCTTTGATCTGGTATGAAGCCTGACCTCTAGAAGGGGACCCAAAGAGGGCTTCTGTTGAGCTTGTCTCTTTGGTCGAGCCTGGGGCGACACTCTATTTCTTTCCTGAGCCTGTGCCGTAGACTCCATTCTTTCCTCGGCAAAGGTCGTGACGGCCTCCGCTAAGGAAGGGAAATGTTCAGGAGTAAGATTAGGAGGAGAGGGAGACGGAGGTGCCACGGCTGGTCCCTTGGCCGGAGAGTCAAAAACAGTCTCCATGGGAATAGATTCCTCGGGCTTCTAAGAATCTTCCTCCTGTGCGGGCTTCTCATGCCTGCCCTGTTCTCCTAATCTATTATCCGGAGATTCTCCTCCCCCCATGATGACAAAGGTGACCAGCGAAGAAGTAATAAAG
>JBBHKE010002045.1:0-11323 GCA_037447655.1 Zygnema cylindricum | reverse complement strand
AACAATGATACGGACACGTTTATTGGCAAAAATAATCTACAAAATCCTCCATTATGTCGTGCCAGTTAACAACCTTTCGTTTACGTGCTTAATTTTGATCGCTACCATGTAAGCTTGTGTTCATACGCTCAAAATTGTTAATTATACTTCGAGAGCAAAAGTTGACCATAATATTGTACGAGCAGACGAAAATTGAGATTTGTAAGAACGTCGCAACTGACATATTAATAAGTGCATTATATATTATTGGAAAAATTGTGTTGTAATGTTTTCAACCTCTACTTTTTTCCACGAAGGTCAATGGATGGCAAAAAAGCCGTAAAAAATTATCCTTTGACAATGATTTCCTCCTTCAGTTTGTTTGATTTCCATCCACCCTGTCCGAAAGCACATGACATGCATGACGTTTAAGGTTTTCATCGCTCGTCTATCATGGACCATAAATAAATTTTCCAATTGGACCAATTGTTCAAGTCCTATATGTGGTTATTGTAGGCCTTAGGGACACTATGGATTGAGAGATTACATCACGGGTGCGAAAAAAAGTAAAAAATTGGTTTGTCAATGTTTACGCCTATAATACTGGATAATTTTACCATTTTTTTAGTAAATATGCTTTATTAAAAAGGGATAAAAAAAATGGTATGAAAAGATACGACATGTAATAAACAACCCCATTTTTTTGCTAATGGAGGTCCATCATAAACTATAATACATACAAGGTTTTATGATGACGTAACTATACTGAAGATTATACATTTTCTTCATACAACATAAACTACTCTCTAGCGTTGTAAGTTATTGAATTTATAATCGACAATAAGTCCCTTAACTAATACATCGACTATCGTTATCGGTAAGGGGTTGATAAATTACGATATATCGATACCGACATGTATCACCGATAAATGAAAATAAATCGTCATAGGTAACAGATAAATCTTCAAGGGGGGGAGGTAGGGGGGGGGGCTCAAAAGGGGATAGGGGGGTGATTTTGCGAAAAAAAGTAGGGGCACCTAACTTCCGATGCGTGGTACGAAACCCTAGATAGAAAAACGAATATATATATATATATATATATATATATATATATATATATATATATATATATATATATATATATCGATCATTGGTAGGTAAAAAAAAGGTACATATCGGTTATCGACAAAAAAATAATGATAAATAACACTAGCTTTTTGGGTGCATTCTTATTTTTTTGAGGAAAAAAACTAAGATTTACCCTTAGGTATTCACATGGACACATACTCTTAAACACCTGTATTATCTAGTTAAAAAGATGCATAGAGGTGCCACCAAAAATTTTGTCCACATAGAACAATTATATACATCCAATTTTTTACCGTAGGTGTGAAAATGTACATGTTCATTTAATTTTGTCCACATAGAACAATTATATACATCCAATTTTTTACCGTAGGTGTGAAAATGTACATGTTCATTTTCTCAAATACACACTTTCAACATTAGTGAAATTTTGCAATAAGTGTGGGAACCTATCACATAGTTTCCACACTCATATATACCATAATATTATAAGCATTTCAACCAGTAAAACTAAATAGATATTGCAGGTACTAAACTATAGTTAATTGCACTTCCAATCTTTTAATGTACGAATAGTACATCTCGAGTATTAATAATGTAGAAAAAATGTTAGCGTATAAAGAGAAATAACTTCTTTGGAACTATTGCGATATAAATACCAATAGGGTACAAAATGTGTGAAATAAATAAATAAAAACTCTTAAAGACTAACAGAGTCAAGGGAGATGGTCAAACCAAAAAGTCAATGCTATCTAAAGCAAATAACCACCAAAGCTAATTAAACATACTAACGATTACTACCAACAAAGAGAAAAAAACTACAACCCTTGACTACCCACATCCTTGATAAACTAAAGTTTACAATTATAAAAATCGTGGTTGTGGACTAGATACTTTGGTTGAAATGTTGAGAGACCAAGCGTGTCATTTGCCATACCGTTTCTTCGAAGTGAGACGCAACTTGCGCTTTTTAAAAGGAAACCATTTCACGTTAAAAAAAGAGAAAATTTGGTAAAGGACTCCCCAAACCCCTGATTCCAAATGTTATTTGAGCAAAATTGTGTAATAAATAGTCAAAGATCAGTACAAAATGTTACATCGCATATGCGAAAAAACAAACTCTTGGCACTCGACGAGCATAATCATGTTATTTGGAAAACGCCACGGCCCAAGCTGCCACCCTCGTATGAAATGCCCCACGAGAAGGAACATGGGTTCCAATCCCGCCAAACGTCTTGGCGACCCATACAATCGTCACATACATAATTAACGATTTCCTTTTTACGCATTGGGACACTTAGAAAACCGTGTACAAAGAAATACGAAGTTCGCTAAAAGTTACAAATACATGGGGATACGGGCGTTAGCCAGTTGATATATACAATTTGACATTTTTGTACGATATATTTGTGTGTTTTAAAGTGCGAAAGCGAATAAACGTTATGTGAGGCGCAATTTAATTCAGTAAACACTCTCAATGTGTTTTTTTGAATGCGACGGTTAGTGCGAGTGACAAGAACGGTAAGATTGTAGAGAACGTCGTGATCTGCGCGTCATTGAGTGGCCATATGTGGTAGATCTTTTAACTTTTTAGGGTTTGTTTGCCGCCTAGTTTAGGTTTAATCTAGTGCATTCATACGGACAATGTTTCAAATTTTGAACAGCTTCCATACTGTTAATCTGAACCGGCGATCTATCGTATGGACGGTGTCGATCGTACACCTAGAGATTTGCTGAATTTTGATTTACTTTTGGCCCCAGTTCATCGCACTAAGATCAGATTCAATTTTATTTCTGGTACGGTAACGCTTCGCGTTCTCGCGACTTGGTGACGGACTGACGCCCGGCGCGAAGTCCGTCGGCCGTCGTCGGGATCTTGCTAGCTGGTGCCTCAAACGTTATCTCTTGTACGGACGAATTATGCGACGTCATTCTATCATAAAAGGAGTAAAGACGCCATCCAGACACTACATCGCCAATCGTTATTAGCGTTGTGTACGCTAATTCCGTCCCGCTTTTTTTTTTTTTTATTCTCAAAAATAATTATCAACACTATTTAAAAACAACCCTAATTCCTAATTAGAATAGACGATTTCTTTGAAAATTTTCAAATTCCCAATTAGCGTAAACCACACTAATTATTCGTATACGCTAAAAAAACTTACACGCTAATAACGATTGGCGGTGTAGCGTTAATTTCTCTAATGCCGAATTTATGTAGGGAGTGTAATGTACGAAATGTGTCATTCCGTACTATAATTTCTCCTTTTTTTGTACAGATGTTCAAAATAAGTGTCAGATATTCGCGTCGACCGGGAAGATTGAGTGCGTCGCGTAGAAAAGCGTACTCAGATTTGATATCAAGTTATAAAGACGAAGGAAAATTGCGTTGGCCTGTTCTCACATGTTCATGTGTCGAATATTTGAACACCGAGTATTGCAGCTACCTTAAAATCACGGGAGCATGTATCGATTCTTTAACTTTAACAACGATTCACGGTGTACTTTTAATCTTTTTTTGAAAATTTCGTACATTTTGTTCGTACATTAAATCCGTACACGAAAGCTACTTATTTTACAAAAAATTCAAAATCTTAAAAACTTAACGCATTTTCGTTAAAAAGTGAAAATCCGTACGTTTGGTACCTCTATGGTCCATAGGAATAGGTGGATGACAGCCGTGGTAGATATGGCCGATGAGATATAAGTACAGTAGATACTTGTGAGATGAACGATTCTCGTACCATCAGTCAAAGTTTAGGTAAGAAAAATGGTGACGTGGGCTGACTTTTTCGCCACAGATACGTTTTTTTTTTCACTTTACGCTTCTCATTAGAATATTTTTTAGAAAGCGTTCATTTCGTGAGACTCATAGCCTATACCCACCGGAGCATTTGTTACTTTTTGCCCATTCCGATGATTTTCCGAAAAGTCATCGGAAAACGGGTCTTGTTCACACCAAAATTTTGGGACTTTACTCCTATTGAAGGTGTCACGTGACACGTCACACGCTTCGACGTCATAAAACCATAGTTCAAAGTAGGTAGTAGGCCCATACAATATGCCTATTATGAAACATACAATATGCCTTAAGATTATATTGTATTGGTGAAAAATGAAAATAGTAACAGGTTGAGTTTCACTCGATCGATAGAGAATTAAACGTCATGTCTAAATTTTGAAAAAATCGGACAAAAATATTACTGTGAGTTTGACGTAAACTTTTAAACCGTCAGTCTGACGATCGACGGTTGCTGATCGTTTAGCACTAAGAGATCACATGAAGCCCATAACACAACTTTACAAAAGGACTATCGTCATAATGCGTCTGCAAATTTGAACGTCCGCGGTTTTAACTAAAAATTTCGTCGTTTCATCGCTGAACTATGATCATACGTCAGATCGTACGTCCGTACCGTGTCAGGCACCCATACAGGTATGCCCACGCTCGCGAGTTTAGTGCCAAGTTTTGTGCACCTACCAGGCCATAAAAAACGCCGCAGAACTATATGCATAAAACGCGAAAACAAACATTTACATGAAACTTTAAGGTTTAGCGGACTATTTTTTCAACGGGAACAAACGAAATAGCTGTTCGAATGCTCTGTTGTTTAGTCAGCTTTTCGGGTTACCGGTCTGATTCACAATACGATAATTTAATCCTACTTCTACATCGCGCAATATTTGAGCAGGTCAAACGGCTTTCAGAACTTCCGAATCTACAAAGCCGGTGCTCGGAAAGCCGCACATTATTCGAACGTCCGTCTGTTGGAAGTGTTTTTCGGTGGAATAGGCTATCAGGATCATGGTAAATCTTCGGGAAGTTTTTCAATGACATTTCAAAGCGTGACACTACGAAAAAGACCCGGCATCCACACGGACGAACTGAAAGTACGTGGCATTATAGCGTCATATCGAAACCTTCTGTAGTAGATACCTAGAATTATCGCGGAATTCGTACATTTTGCGAAAACTTTAATCGTTAAAATTTGACGCAAGTTTTGTACTTAATGCGTTAACAAAGACTGCTCATATCTCGATGAAGATCTTTGGCGGCTTCGCCTGAATCTCATCGTCCTTTTCGTTAGCTGAAAACTTAGCAAAAGTCTTGGAGAGAAATAAAGTGGACTTTCAATTCACTAGGATCTTCATTACCGACCAAGAATCTGAAAGCGCGTAGCGACAACGAGCTTCAAGCTTAGCACTGACGCAATCGTAGGTAGCTGCGCAAACTTTGTTTTGTACTTAGGATTCTCCGTACGCAATCTAACGGTGTTTCCGATAGAAAACGATGACATTGTTAAATAGGTTTGTGACTATTGTAGACGCTACGTATGTTGTCGCACCTGAATATCTTAAACTTTTTGCGACATCGAAGGTGTGTGCGTGATTTTGTAGACGTGAAAAATATAAATTTTGCACGGAATAATGAAAAAGAAAATGATAAAAAGAAAACCCACAAATAGGCGGAGAATTCTGTCGTTTTATGAGGTAAAATTTGTTGACTTTAATCAAACATTTCGGGCAACTAGGAGGACTCCTAAGACCAGGTACTTCTAATCAGTTAGCAAGATTAGCAGAAGCGACGAACTCAATAAATCACGAAGGTAAAATGATAGAAGTTTAGGTGAGAATAATAGCATTCACATGTAACGAGGCACAGAATAGACAGCCGTTCAGAAAGTAGATTCCATTATAATAGAAGGAATAATTGTAATAAATGGGACAATGTCAAGTAATACTTATTCTGAATGCTGAAAGCTGCCAAGCCTAATTTGTATGTGAATGATCATTCCTAGCTCTTTGTCCTATGCTATTTATCCTAGTGCAAACAAAAGCAACTAAGTGGCGGTCGAATGACCAAATGCCACGTGTACCAGCCTACAAACAATAATGCATCGTGGGAACGTATGCACGTTTGTCTAACACATGATTTAGTGTTCTCACTGTGAAATCGCTGATGATGCTGTGACGATACGATTTTGTGGTACCAATGAAATCGTACGAATCGCTGCACGAATTAATCGATCGGAATCGCACTAAAGACAATAAAAATTAGAGAATCCTGGTAGTGACTTTGATTCCAAGGATTCAAAACAGGAAAATTTTACGCGGGTTTGTATCTGTTTAACTGTGAAAGACGAGCTAATGTATATCATGTATCTCTATGTGTTAATGTATTTTTTTTCACTTATAACACATTTCCTCCGTACTCGCTTGTCCGCTTGTCCTATGTTGGATCTGACGATTGCTATTAGAAGCCAAGATTCTCACCTTTCGATTGGTGGTCTCCAAGTGAAATTCGGTTAATTTTGTAAAAAGAAAATATGTTTTAATTGGCGAAAAAATCATTAACACTAATAGCGACACATGGTGTACCTTTCGCATTGCCCTGAATAATTTCTACAGTCGGTGTAAAGTGGCCTTGTGAAAGAATGAGACATAGAGAGTGTGAAAGAGTGAGGATGGGTGCGAGAGAGAGTGGGAGAGATAACTTGATAAACTTCACCATAACCTTGAAAGGATAAGATGCCAGCGACAAGTGCAAAACAAAAAATCCATACAACGCTCAAACTGACAACAAAATCGAGAACTTTCCCCAATTGTTAAACTGTTGACATTGTATAATCCCACCAAGTGTCTAGCTTCGTGCATAAAAAATTTTATTTATTATACCACGTAATCAGACGGTTCCAAATGTCAACGATCATTGGAATAACCATAATAATTTAAATCTGAAACATCAACAACAAGTATCCCAATAATTTTTACGAAATCAAAATCTAATATCACAGTTTAAGAGAACTATATCACATTTTATTTTAAAAATAGTTTTAGGAATCTTTCATTTTCCCCGTTTGATACGGTTGAATAATGAAAAAATGAATGTTATGAAAAAAAATTAAACCCTAGAGAAATAGTTATACAATACTTACAAAAAACCACAAAATAATCTCCCCACCTCTCTCTCTTCCAACCTTTCCTTCTATTTCTCTCCCCTATTTGCTTTCCCTCTCCTCCTCTCTCTCTTGCTCTCCCTTTGTCACTCTTTATTAACAACTCTCTCTCTCCTTTTCCCTCTTTATATTTCTCTCTCCATTGATTTTTCACACTCACTCTCCCCCTTTCTCTCGCCTATGTTCTCTCACTCTCACTCCCACACCTTTGTGCTATCTCTCACTTGTTCTCGCTCTCTCCGTTTTTATTTTTTTCACCCTCACTTTCGTTTTTTTTCTATCCCTCTCTCCGTTTTTCTTTCTTTCACCCTCACTCTCTCACTTCTCCTCTCTCTCTCTCTCTCTCTCTCTTTGATTCTTTGGCATACACACACATTGTTTCTTTCTCAACCAGTTCCAAATGTAAGTTAAATATTTAACTAGGGTCTTGTGATCCCTACATTCATACTAACATACATAATATATATAAAAAAAGAAGTTTACAACACGAACGTCTATTAGCGGTATTTAACGAGAAAGCATTCTTGCTTTTTTTTTCTTTTCATAGCATTATATATATACATACATATTTATATAAATAAATATATTTGTTAGCGTGCATATCGAGTGCGAACGACGACTATTAAATCTCTAAGTGTAGTTAACACCTAGTTTACCGTGCTTTTGGGCATGTGCCTTTACTAACGCGTTCGTTTTAACTCTTACAAATATGTCAACGTGCACATTGTTGCTCATCTACCGTGGGGTTGCCACAGTCTGACTTACGTTAAAGTAATGATGCGAGTATCTAACTGTTAAAACAAACAACCTTTTTTAATACTTACTGCATGTCGACTGTAAAAATATACGTGTACGTGGTCATGATTTCACACTTCCATGTTTCTACGCAATTTTGATTTAATCGCATCAACTACAATGGGAATCATTATTTGCTTTAACAATGATATATTCGCGACCCCAAATTTAACCCATCTATCCCAAAATAGAATTAATGACTCTAGTGGTTTTTTTGTTAAGAAAGGCATTATCGAATTAGCGCTTATAACTTCCATTAAGACAATATTTAAATAGGATAGTGTACAAAGTGTGTTAGTTTGTTCTAAAATCCTTAGTTTTTTGGTAAAATCGTACAGAAAATATGTCAGCCAAAGACGTTGACATGCGAAAGTGAGTGCGTAGACATAAAAAATCACACTCGAATTTGATTTCGAGTAATAAATACGGGGGAAATCACACTGGCATGTTCTCACATGTTCAATGTGAACACAAGCAACACTGGCTAACTATGGGAAAAATGTACCCAAATTGGAGTTATTCATAAAATAGAATAAAAAATTTGTTGGCGAAGGGCCGAAACCCAAATTAGAATAAATAACACTTATTATTTTTTTAAACTAATTATTTGTTAACGCTAATATCGATTCACGTTGTGGTGTTGTGTATCCACAAATTTCATGCCACCATAAATTAAATATTCGATTTATCAAATCTTGGAAGGTTAGAGGGCCCATAAATATTGCTCTATGACCGTACTTCCATTAGCGTAGTGGGGTTTGAAATTCTATGGGCTCCATTGCCCACAGAATTCGCAGATCCAAAAGAAGCTAATCTAGATAGTGCAGACTCCAAGTTGATATAAACCCAAATGAATGATCCATTGACAATAGAACCCCAATACACCATCACTCTTGTGAAGAGAAGACCTTATGTGTGTTCAGTTCCACCACAGAATGCAAAGTTAGAATATGTGTTTTGGACAATACTCCCCATTTTGATTTCCCACTGAATAAGTGCCACCCTGGCACGAAAATACTCTGACCGACTACACCCCTGTGTAGCATGGACTCCCCTGAGTCTGCAGCAAAAAGAATCACTGAACTTGCTCACCCGAGCATTAAGTTATGGCTGGTCAAAGATGACCTTTATAGTTACAAGTTCTCTTAGAGAGAGGTACCTAAATATCACTAAGTCTTGGTCTGCCTACTCACGACTACCTACTACTAAACCTTAGTCCAATAGGAACACTTTATAGTACAACAAGGTACAATGGGCGATGTACTTATTTTACGGATATTGTACGACATGGTCTACAAGGTGACACTTGTCAAATCGGGAGCCATGGTTCCTCCTCCCATCTTTTCTGGTATCAAATAACGTGGCGCCACGTGGCACCCCGTGACATTATCTCAGAATGCCGCCAAAAGCTCACTTCGCGTGGCGGCTACAATGCCAACCGTCAGATCAAAACATATTTTACATGGTTCAGATTCGCGTACGTGCATGAATTGTTCCTCTTCGTTAGTCTGGTGTTAATTAACCGCTGCGTCAAGGTTTATATACCTTTGAAACCCGCTACGTGTATCGTTTCGTTAATGCCTTATGGGATAAGGCATACCCCTACAAATATTTCCATAGTCTCTGGTTCAAATCTGGTTTAGAGCGGCTTTTGGCTATTTGTTAGGTTGTTATAATTCTCTACTTGTAGACTTATAAATACCTATTGTACCCTACGTATTTCAACGTTGACTCTAAGCTATAAGCTAAAGCTAACGGCTATTGAGGATGGTAGGTACAAGTATCAAATCGTGATTGTGGTAGTCCTATTTTGGTACAAACTACGAATTAGCCTATCCTCTTTAGACAGCCATGGCTCTAGCTCTCTCTCTCTCGTCTTCAGTGACGACAAAAAGTACGGCTGGCTTTGTTGACTTACTCTATTTATTTTTCCAATACAGACCTAGAAAATACATAAATTTCAACAGGGTTATTTAGTGAAGGCCGTACCGTTTTGTGCTAGTTTGTACCCATTTTTTTATTCAGGGAAAACATCCTTACTAAAGAATCTCCTAGGTTATACGCGTAAAAATTGATCGTCGGATGCATTGCTTTTTTAATCCGAGACGCCATCGCCAACCTTTCAGTTTGTGGTGAATGTCCTTAAAGAGAACACTTTGCAAACGTGTAAAACTGGGCCTCGTGGAAAAGACAAAAAATATCCACAATAAACGCACGATTTCGTGGGTACACGTCACATGGGCCTTCCGCCACGGTGGATGCCAATCCACCAAAATTATCTCGTCACGCTCCCACCTTCAAAGTTTGACTCCGCCTTATTTTCGTTCCGTATTAAAATTTTATGTAATACAGCGCGAATCGTAATTTGAGATATATACGCTAATTCCGTCACCCCAAATGTTGACTCTATCACCATAAATAGAGTACATTATTCTAAATTACTCTTTACGTTTTTTAAGGTACTTTTTGAATGAGCGTTAATAACTCTAACACAGTGTTGTTTTGAATAGTGTGGCGTACGGTCTGTGTTTGACCGAGCAAAATTGTACTTTATTAAGTAAAAAAGTACAAATAATGATTTAATACAGGATTTTATCATGTAATTGCGTTTTAACAAACAACGTAGTGCAAACGTCATAGTGACGTTAAACTGTATGTTTTGTCAGATCTGTGAGGAGACCTTATATACAGTAGAGATGGTAGCGCGCCAAATTAGAGTACTTAAATAAATTAGAGTAAAATTCCCTTCTGAAAAAGTTCTTTCACACAAATTAGAGTTCATAACTCTAATTATATATTTCTCTTTTTTTACTCTAATTTTTTGTTCTCTTATTACGATTCGCCGTGTACATCATATTGCACTCTGTAGGAGTCATTGATTACTTCCGGTGGTACATGCATTACTTCCGGTGGTACATGCAGCATTTTCACACTAGAAATGGATGATGAGTGAGATGAGGAAACGAATACTCCCGTACCATTGATTCCCATAAAAACAAAAACAGAGGCGCCAAACAGGCCGACCGCACCCTTTTCGGAAAGCATAAATTTGACTTTGAGAAAACAGGAAGTCGTATCCCGAATGAATGAATGAATGAATGGTACGGACGGATTTGAGTCATCGGCGCCTAATAGCACGGCTACATGAATCACATCGCGACTTTTTTGTTGACGTAAGATGACGTCAACAGCGATTCACTTCCAAACAAAAAAAAGGACATTCATTTACTATTTAATGTAGCTAATTATAATATTATTGCGAACCCAAAGCATCTAATCACCTCTAGTACTGTACAGTAGCGAAAGGCGGTTATGCAGATCTCAAAAATATTTGTCGGTCACTCACCGACAAATTTTTTCGACGGAGTTGGCAAAATGTCGCCGGAAAAGTTAACGATTCTTGATTAACCACTATACGAAAAAGTAACTCTGACGAAAGGCGCCAAACAAATTTTGGCGGTGGCCGTTGGAACTATGGTACAATACAGTTCATCCGGATTCGCCAA
>JBBHKE010002043.1:36561-56992 GCA_037447655.1 Zygnema cylindricum | reverse complement strand
AACATTACAATTAATTAATGACCATAATGATTAAATATATAATAACAATTATAATAAGGATAATAAGGATAATAAGGATAATCATAATAATAAGGTCCAGCCAGTTTCCTTTTTGGATCCTGACATCCCCCTCTCTCCTCCCCTTCCCCACTTCCTTCCTCCTCGAAAGAGAAAATATATATTAAAAAATTAAAAATAAAAAACGAAGAAAAAATGAAGAAAGAGAAAGAGAGAAAGAGATAATCTTGTTTCCAGCTGCAAGAAACTTATGAAACTCCTGATTCGCAAATATGATAAAGAAAAGTTTAATAGGAAAAAAAGGAGTAAAATTCGCTATTAAAAAAAAAAAAAACGAAGGGTTTAATATTTCGAAGTTTTCTTTTTGGTTTTGTTTATTTTCTATGCTTTTGATTTTCTTTTTCCGGTAACTTCTTGAATTATTTGTAAGAGGAATTTATTTAACTTGGAAAAATGTTGAAATTTTATTATTTTCTTGGAATTTTTATTTCTTTTATCGAAAAATTGCGTTAACACACTATAATAGTTCAAACCATAAAATTTAACAATAATAATAATAATAACAATAAAATAAATAAATAAATAAATAAAAATGGAGAAATGAACTTGCAGGAAAGTCTTGTTCTCATGATTTAGACCACAATGCAGGAGAAAAAAAAAGGAGAAAGTAGAAATAAACCATATCACATCCCAAACCCCCAAAAATACACGCGCTAGAAAAAAAACGAATGCAAATTTACATATAAACCTTGTAAAAACAATAAAATAATTACATTTGATCTCAGTTCTAAGGCTCCAAATGGGATTTTCCCGTATCTATTCAAATTTGGCCAAATAATACTGTTGATTTTTCGTCCAAAAAATGTCCAAAATCTATCTCATGTTTTTTTTTTTTTTTTTTTGCAACTTCCTTTTTTTTCCCATCAACAACTATTATCTTCCAGTCCAAAGTCTAAGAATTTCGAGATTGTTTTCCTGCTTTCCTGAACCCTGTGACTTCTGTCGCTAATTTTTAGAAACAAACCGAAAATAGGAAAAAGCAAAACTATTTCCTTCGATTATATCTTTTCTTTTTTATTTATTATTCTATAGAACCCAGGCAATAAAAAAACTTTATTTTCCAACATACAAAAAAAAAGGTAGACTGTAAACCCGCATTTTATTCCAAAAACCCATTTCCTAATTTTATTCTTTTTTTAAAATTTATATTTCTACCTTATTTACCTCAATCTATCATGGATCTGATTTCCGATTCTCGATAGAATACTTTGAATGCTATTATCCAAAGTTTCATCATTTACCGCCAATCCAGAATTCCGATATTGCAATAAAAGACTCGTTAATAAAGCTGTATCCAAATGTGAATTTCCCGAGCTTCCCGAATTTCCTGAATTTCCCAAATTTCCCAAATTTCCTGGGTTTCCTGAATTTCCCAAATCTCCTGAATTTCCCGAATCTCGATTGTCGAATTCTTCATTTCCTGACAAAATTTCTGCTTTCACCTGCTCTGTTCCGTTTCCGTTTATGCATCCGACTCCATTTACATGTGTAAAACTGTCACAGTTTCCGTTATCCAAAACGGGAACATCGTTATTCGGGGAAGATCCCGATCTTAATTCTTCCAGCATTTCCTCGACAACATAATCGATATCCTCGGGCCACTCATTTCCTATAGGAAAATAGTTTTCTACGGAGGGAAAAGCACTTCCCCAATCTCCTTTTTCGGAAACTTTAATTCCTTGATCCAAAATAGAGTAGACATCCGATCCATTTTGATTCAATTCTGAATCGGAACCAATATCGGTTTCGAATGTGGAAATTGATCCCAGTCTCGATAAAGGCTGATTTGTACAAACTGGACTGCTGACACACGAAGGCAAATCGGACAAATTTGTTCCATTACTTCTAATATTTTGAAGCTCCGGCAAATAAGAATCTGTTTGAGAAGTAAAAGTATCACAAAAGACTCTTCTCATTTCGGAGCCTTCAGGAGGTCCATCGAGAAAGAAATTTGAAGATCTTGCAACATTGAGTAAATTGCAATCTTTCCAACTTCTCATGCTCAAATTATTTGTAGAATTTTGTCGTTCGATAACCGAAACCAATTTCGGGTAAGACTGGAATGCATTTGAAGAAAATGTTTTTTCCAGAGAAGGTTCTTTCAAGTCCTGAAGAGTTTCTACCATTTCAAATTCCTGGTTTTCCGAAAAATCAGTTCTGGGCCATTTGTCGTTTTGTAAAAAGTTGTTATCGCTGATATTCTCGATCAAACTTTCTTGCTCGAGAGATGGAGAAGAAGAAGAAGATAAAGGATTTCGAGCGAAAATCGAATCTTCAGGCAAAGAACTGCTGGAAGATATAGTTTGTTCCACACTATTTCTGGTATCTTTTTCCTTGGGTTCCGAATTATGTAAACCCTAATTTTGCAGATTAACCCTAAAATCTGACACAAATTCAGACCTAAATCTGCAGACCAGAAATAGAGTGGCAGCAAGAAAGAAGACAAAGATTAAAAGCAAGAAAGAAGAAAACAAAAAAGAAAAACGATTTTTTTATTTTTTTTAATTATATAAAATTTATTAATTTATATACTTTTATAATATTTTCTTCAAAGGCAAAACTGAAAGCAAAAGCAATAATGGAGAGAAAGTAGAATAAAGCTTGTAGAAAAATAAAGCTAGATCAAAAGGAAAAAACCAACTCAAAAATAGGTGGGAGAAAATCTAGAAATGAAAAGATAGATTTTATACTGAAAATAATGTAATTTATATTTTTATTTTATTTAGATTTTGGTTCTCACACCAAACTGAGAAGCAAAACTGAAAATGAAAGATAAAGTGGAAGGAAAATGGAAAGACAAAAACAAGAATAAAAACTGAATATGAAAGGTAAATTTCTTTTATGAAATAAATTTTATATTTTTAATAATTTATTTAAAAAAAATAGACTTTTAGAAAATGTGATTTTGAAAAGTTCAGCTTTGGGACAAGAATGCTAAGCCAAGAGGTAGCCACTAAGTTCTCTGGTCTTTATCACATTCTCTACAAGAGTTATCTCGTTATGACAGCAAAGCAAGAAATATTCCAATCGGAACAAGGGAAAATCCAAATCTGATCAAAAATACACTCTTTCCAAGCCAAACGAAATACAAACAAGACACACACACACAACTAAACCGTCACGCTGCCCGAGGAAGGCACAGCAAGGTCTAGATGTGCTCCCCCACGATCTCCAATTCAACACTTCCACCAAAAGACCGAGTTTGGAGGGAAACCTTCCGGACGTGGCCTTAGGCTGTGTGAATTAAAATCGTGGGCATAAATACAAGGGCAAATATTCGTAACCTATCTAGCCTCTATAGCTAGCTAGAAATAACAAATAGAAAGCAAGAGCAATCGGTGAGAGAGAGAGAGCAAGAGAAAGCTCTGCCGCCAAGAGAAAATTCTTGTCCAAAAGCTAAAATTCTCTAAGTCTGAGAATTAGCCTAAGTAGGAGATACGCTAGGCCTAAGCAAAACTAGCCTACGTCTAGCCTACTTTACATACATGAATCTACTTGAGATGTTGGCCAATAGGCGGCCAACATCATCTGCCGTACGCCTGACAAAATCCAGTGTCTGAGGGTAAAAACCCCCCCTAACTACATGTATGCGCGAAGCTACATGGGTTCGCGACTTAAATAAATAGATGTATTGAAGCGTTGCTTAGAAATCGCGATACGCCTCCAAACGATACTTCCCGTCGATACTCCCAAAATCGCGCACATACGCACGAAACAAAACATACCGCACGAAACGAAACATATCGCACGAATATATTCCTGGAAATCGCGATGCGTTTCCTAAACAATGTTTCGCGTCCATACTTCGAAAATCGCATACCTGCGCACGAAATGAATCATATCGCACGAAATTTGTACTTTTCAATGAAACGTGCACGTGAATCGCGTACACGTCATAAACAAATGAATCGGCGATATATCGCGAAGAATACCAAGCGTGCGTGCAAAAAATCATACGTGCATGCAAAATATTGCGCGTGCATGAAAAATACCGCACGTGCATGCAAAATACCGCGAGTGCGTGCATTATATCGTGCGCGAACGCCGAATATCGCGTGTGCGGGCATGATATCTTGCGCGCGGGCAACAGACATGATGCGGCCTGACACGGTGTCTCTCTGTCGATGAATCCCCCGAAGTGATGAGTTATTTATCCCCTCTTTTCACCCATTGTGGAAAATCATCTCCTTTCTTGATTCACTATTTTTGGCATTGTGGCAGATCATCTCTTTCATTATCTATGGTAGATCATCTACTTCATTAGCTGTTGTTGATCATGTCTTTCATTAGGAGTTGTTGTTCTCATTAGGAGAAGATCTCTTTCAGTAAGAGTTGTTGTTTGCATAACCATTGTGTAGCTCGGAGTGTGGCATTCCTTGATAGAGTCTTGAGTGGTTTCTCTTTGTTAGCTTTTTGGTCCGTTCTTTTTTTTGTTTTTGTCTCTCTGTTTTGTTTTTGGTCTCTCTCCTCCATCATCATTAGACTTACCAGTCTCCCCTCCGCCTTGATTGCCATCATCACTAGACTTGCCTATCTCCTCTCCGCCTTGTTGGTCTATTACCATCTGCATGCTCGTCTTGCAAACATAGTTCTTGTCATGTAGACAAAGTTCTTGTGATTTGGACATGTTGCCATGTCACGCCTTGTCACCTGGTAAGTCACTTGGTTGGTCAGTGGTTTGAACGCTTGTTACCTTTATGCCATGTTTTTGAGACCCACTAGTTTGACCTTCGCTTGTGTCTTTAATGTTAGGCTCGCTCTTCGTGGCCTTTCCGAGCATCACCACCACGGTGGAGCCTTTAATAGCAATCAGCTTCTCGACAACCTCCCCCCACTTCCACACCTTTCCCTAATAACTGTCCAATGAGGTGAGAACCAATGTAAACTTATCAGGTAGTGCTAGGAGTAGTATTGAGATTTTTGTTTGTGTAGGAAGTTTCAAATCACAACTCAAATTGCATCCACTTCATTTCGACAAACATATAAAATAGTGGCTTCAATGAGATGGTGGCTACACATGAAGAAGCGGTTAGAGATGAAACACTGGTTACACATGAAGTAGTGTAACACATGAAATATGGGTTAGAGATGAAATAGTGATAACACATGAAATAGTAGTTAGAAATGATGAATCAGTGTTTACAAATGAAATGGTGGCTACACTTGAAATAGTGGTGCTGTGGAGTTGCTTAAGAATGTTGGAATCACTTTCAGTTGTGGTAACAGCAATAATCACACAATCATTTCGATGTGTGCTTTCCTGTTCACGCAAAAGGCACAGATGGAGTAGTTTTGGTGATTTCAATACACTGACTTTATAATGAATGTTTGGAGTTATTTAGGGTTCTTTAAGAACCTACGTGCAACATTACGCTTTGTCCAACAAAAAGATATTTGGAATAGAAATGACTAGCTTAAGGTCCTTGGAAATACAAATAAATCTTTAATATGTCAAAAACAAAACTTACTGTACGCGGCACATAGGTAATTATTGGTCACGACATGATAATGGTAACTTGTTGTGCTGTTCCATCTTCCTTTTTAGAACCGGAATGTCTCTTATTTCATTTTGTTTTTTTCACGGATTGTTGCACAAGGACTTAAGTGCCCACTACTTGCACACACATACCATGGCTTTAAAAACATATGTACATATATATGTAAATATATATAGTTTTTCCTACTCCGAAAAGTTGTTGAAGCATTTTGTATGACTTGTACTACGGCTTATGGTGGGCATGAAACTACCATGTATACTACCGTAGGAGATCCAGAGCATGAGAGACCATTATTGCAGTTAGCAAAATTTGTATTCGAGTTCTGGTAGTAATTAAGGAGGAGATAAGCACACGAATATTTCCCGTTCACTTGGCACCTATAGGCACATAAGGCAAGTGGAAGAATAACCTGCGCAATTGAAATAAAGTAAAGAGAGAGAGAAAAACAGAGAGAGGGAGAAACAGAGAGAGTGAGAGAGACAGAGAGGTAAAGATAAAGAGAGGGATGTAGAGAGAGACGGAGAGAGAAATACAGCGATAGTGACATAGAGAGACAGAGAGAGAGAAAGAGAGAGAAAGAGAGGAGAGAGGAGAGGAGGGAAGGGGAGGGGTAGGGAAGGAGAGGGGAAATGAGGGCAGCGCGGGGGGAGAGAGTGAGACAGAGAGAGAGGAACAAAGGGAGAGTAGTTTGAGATCAAGTGACAGAGACAGATAGATAGAAATGGAGATAGAGAGAGGAGGGGAGAGGGAGAGAGAGAAGGTGAAGAGAGAGGAGAGAGCGAGAGGGAGTGAGAGAGAGAAATGGAGGGACAGTGACAGAGTGAAGGAAAGTGGGGGATGAGATTGAGAGAGAGGGGGCGAGAGGCGAGAACGACATATGGAGGAGAGAGTAAAAGAGAGAGAGAGAAAAAAAGGAGATGGAAAGCAAGAGAGAGAGAGCGAGAGATAGGGAGAGAGAGCAGGGGAGAGGTGGAGAGAGCTATGGAGAGAAGGAGAGAGGAAGAGCAAAAAATAGAGAGGAGCGGAAAATTGATGAAGAGAGAGAGGGGGAATGAGATAGAGAATTATGGGGGAAAGAGGGAGATATAAAGAAAGAGGACGGAGAGAGAGATGGAGAGAGTAAGAAAAGAGAGAGGGAGGGAGAGAAAGGTGGTGAAGAGAGGAAAAAAGAGGGAGAGAGAAAAGAGAAAAAAAGAGAGCAAGAAAGGAGAGAGAGCGTGATGGAGAGAGAGGTGGAGAGAAAGCCGGAGAGTGAGAGAAAAAGTGAGACAGAGGATAGAAAACGGGAGATAGAGGGAGAAAGAGAGATGGACATAGAGAGAGAGGTGGAGAGCGAGAGGGAGAGAGGAACAAAAAGAAGGGGAGAGAGAGAGAAAAGGGGGAGGGAGAGTAGTGTTACAGGACATTTAGCGTAGGATATTTTTTGTCGTGTTCGTACGTTTTCTTACGTCGGTCAAATCTTGTTGACCGACTTGTCCGCACGTCTCACTTTTTGGTCCTGTCCGTACTTCCATACGTCGGTCCAATCAATTGTACTTTTTCGTTACATACGTCGGTCTAGTCCTTTACGTAGAAGTCTTTTGACCGTCGGTCCAGTCTTTTAGCCGACGGTCCAGTCTTTTGTCTTACATACATTTGTTAGAATCTAGACTAAGATTACTTTGTTACAGCGCACCGTAGAGCGCTTAGACTCCACAGTAATTAGCATTGTATATTTTGTATATAAGTGACTCTTCTCACTTAATGAAATCATCCCAAATACAAATCAATTCCTCTCTCCAATGCATTGATCTTTCTCTTGTGTACAATTTCATGGCTTCCGCCAATCCACCTCCAATAGGTTATGGGCCTAGCCATGCCACTTCTAATAGTATCCAGAAGTTTGATGGCCAAAACTTTTATGATTGGTCATTTTCAGCCATGCATTTTTTCAAACACGAGAAGATTTGGGACCATTTTATAGGAATTTCAAAACCTCCTATACTTTCCTCTACTGATACACCAGCAGAAAAAGCTACCAAAGAGTTGGCAATAGCTACATGGAAACAAAAGGACGAGGATGCGCACGCTCGTCTAGTGATGTCACTTACTACCGAGCGCACTCGTCTTATTCGCGGCGCCTCCTCTTCCGCCGAGGCTTGGAGTCGTCTACAAGCAGCTTACATTCAAACCGGATGGGCCGCTCGCCGAATTCAAAAACGAGCGTTTTTTAACTCCATGAAAAAGCCGTCGGAATCTATGCAGGATTGGATTAGCACAGTCGAATTGTCGGCCGGAAAGCTTCTGCCAATCCACCTCCAATAAGTAGGAGAGAGCGAGAGAGATAGAGCGGAATGGTGATAGAGAGAGCGGTGATGAGAGAGAGGGCGAGTGAGAGAAAAGAGAGATAAATGGGAAAAGTGGGATAAAGAGGGAGAGTGCGCGAGTGAGAAGGCGAGAGAAAGGAAGTGGAGTGTGTGAGAGAGAGAAAGCAAGAGAAAGAGAGGAGAGATATAATTAGAGAGGGAGAGAGAGATGAGAGAGTGGGAGAGAGAGGGCGAGTGAGAGTGACGGAGAGACGGGGAGAGAGAGAGAGAGGAGAGAGGATTTGGAAGAAGAGTGAGAGAGAGTGCGAGAGTTGAGAGAGGAAAGAGAGGGATGGAGAGTGGGATATGAAGAGACAGAGAAGAGGGCTCGTGAGCTTACTGGTTCGTCAATCGATGTTGTGATGTTGCACACTTCGGATTCGAATGGATGATGGTGAAATACAGTCGATTTTTTTCTTAATGTACAGTTCCCATTGAATAATGAACTTGGGAGAGTTATATCTGCAAAAAAAAAAACCCACGATTCGTAGACATACTAAATTAGAGAGGGAGAGTGAGAGGAATAGGAAGAGTGGGAGGAATATGGACAGGGAGAGGGAGAGGGAGATGGAGAGAGAGATGGAGGGGAGAGAGAAAGATGGAGAGGGGAGGGAGAGGGAGTGAGAGAGGCAGAGGGGGAGGAAGAAGGAGAGTTACGAAAGAGGGGGAGTGTGAGAGAAAAAGGAAAGTGAGAAAGGAGAGGGAGAGAGCGGAAACCCTGAAAGGATTCAGGCTTAGGAAGAGTGGAAGAAAGAGAGAGAGGGAGAGAGATGTGGAGAAAGAGAAAGAGAGAGAAAGAGAGTTAGAGAGAGAGAGGGGAGGAAAGTGAGGGAGAAGGGAACGAAAGGCATCTGTCCCAGGAGGGGTAACATACGTGGAAACTGGGCATTGTGCGTATGAACTCAAGGAAGCTGTAAAACGACAAAAAAGAGGAACAGGTGTAAGGCGATTATTTGTATGCATAAACATGTGGATGTAATGCATATATGCATTATATATAAATTTATTTGGATGTTACCCCAAAATGACATTTTTGTTTACCAAATCAAAAATAAATACTTTGCGATTGAAATTTGAAAGTACCGTAGCATTCATTGCGGTCATTTTTTTCTGAATCTTTAAAAATATATCTTTAAATATCTCTAATGAGAGTCGTATCTCACAAAACACTATATACAAAAAACATACAACCACTAAATAAAAGCATAAACACTATGTACTGTATATACCCGTAGGAATTGAATAGCTGCAAAAAATACGACTTGTTTAACATCCATAAAAATAAACAAACAACTATATTATCAACGTCATTTCAATGTCATAAAAAAAATGTTAACAACATTGCATTCCTTTCAGCATAAACGCTATGTCATTATTTTTGAATCTTTTTACTGCATAGTTTTTAAATCGCATTTTGCACATTAAATAAAGATTTGAATAAATATCGAGGGACGATGAATATGAAAAGATGCAAAATTCTTATGAATGTTCGAACAAAAGTGCCACATTCCAAATTTCGAAATTCGGTCCGAATTTTCAATACTAGACGTTGCTTATAAACATTATTAGGAAACGCCAAATTTTTACATTTATTAAATTATTTATTACGTTTATTAAATTTTACATACATATTTTTATGAGTATGTTAACTACTATCACAATGGTATGACGTTATGGTCATTATGAAGTACTAACTGTGGTGACTATCTTATGACATCGAAGATAAGTTAAGAGAGAGAGGGAGAGAACACAAACACTTTCCTAAAAGAAATCATCAATGAATGTAAGGAAGAGGGGTAAGAGAGAGAGAGAGAGAGAGAGAGAGAGAACACAAACACTTTCCCAAAGGAAAAAGTCAACCAATGTACGGAGGGACGTACCATCTTTTTGCGTCAAAAGAGGAGTGGCCGACACCAATGGAGGGATGGCAATGGCAAGGAAGAGAAAGAAGGCGGAGGACATCATTTTCGCCATTTTCTTGTAAAAACGTTTTTTGCGAAAAAAAACGTTTTTACTCGTTTTGCCCCCTGCCAAGAAACGATTGCCTCCCATTGGTCCATTTTATTACCATCATTTGGCCGATCCTTTCTTGCTATTTGATTTTACATTTTTTTTTGTTTTTTCAAAGTGAATAATTTCAATAAAAATTTTATAAAAATACGAAATCTTTATTTTGTGGTGCTGTCAGCGTGCATTCAGAGGGAGAGGGAGAGGGAGAGGAGGAGGGGAGGGAGAGGGATTTTTTTCTACATTTTTTGTTTTTTCGAAGTGAACTTATTGAGTTTAATTTGCTAAAATTAAATCGTTGTTTTGTGGTCCATGTCACCATGCATTTAGAGGGGAGAGAGAGAGAGGGAGAGGAAGAGAAGGGGAGATGGGGAGGGAGAGCGAGAGGGAAGAGAAGAGGGAGAAGAAAAAGGTGAGTGATTCCAAGGTTTAAGGCTCAAAATTCCTTTTTTTTACCATCCTTTCTTGCCATTTGTTTTTACATTTTTTTTGTTTTTTCAAAGTGAACGGTTTGAGTCAATCATCCAGCTGCCACGTGGCTTTCAAACCATCTCTCTTCCACAATATGCCACGTGGCAACACCTCCAATTCCTATTCATTCCCCTCACCTTCTATTCTCCCGCCCTAATTTCGCACGTGTGAAATTAACCTTCCAGCCAAATGCCAAATGAAGCTTTTGACCAAATGACACTTTTAGCTTCTTCGTAAAAGTCCAAAAGAATCTTTCCACGTGTAGAAATCTTCCAAAAACGGCCAAAAAATCGGTCAAAATCGGTCAAAATCGCCTAGAAACGTTGGTTGTCTCGTACATAGTCGATGAATAAGGAAAGAGAACGAACTAGAAAGTCATTTATTTCGCAAGGAATGTTAAGAATGGCAAAAGAAGGATTATTTATACCCTCTCGTTCGATTTCCGTACGCGTTGACTTTCTCCAAATTTCAATGTTGTGTTTAAACGCCGAAGGCACACGCTTTAGCGTTTTATCCCTCTTGTTTCATTCTTGACCTCTAGTATTTACGATTTAACCCTCGCTTTTCCGTTTCAACCATTCTTTATACTGTATGAACCTTCTATACGGCATTAAAAACAAAAAATACGACGCGTTGGACTCTAAAACTTCGAAAAGGCGTTCAAACGTTTTTACGATTGAGGCATGAAACCTTTAAAAAGCTGAGCACCATCATTAAAGTCAAAGTCAAAGTCAAGCATGCTGACGTGGCAACATTTTATCCGGCTCGACTTTAATGCGCCGCTCGTGTCGACATCAGCGACCGCCTCGCGAAACTCACCGACAATAAGACAAAGATACGACCGTAAACCTCCTGTCACAGGTCACAATCGGGTAAGATAACGTGTACGGACAGCGTGTATGCTATTTCTTCGGTGACCCGGAAGAGAATCGCCGATTTTCAACTAGAGACCGCAAATCGGAAGGTGAGAATCTTACCTTCCAATCAGAGGTCGCAAACGGTCAACCGAAACCGTGACCGACCGTTAACCGACAGCCCGCGCCGGATCCGGAACCAATTCGGTTGCCAAATTTTGGGGGTCGGGCGGTTACGGTCGGTTGATTCACCAGGAAAAAAAAAACGGTCGGTTACGGTCGGTCACCAAAAAACCAGAAAAAATGAAATTTTTTTACTGTCCCTATAATCCAACATTATTGTACTTTGTACTCTTTGGTATCGTGGAAGTACGTGACATCATGATTAGCGTCGCAATCTGACACGGTACACCGCCAATCGCTATTAGCGTAGTGTACGCTAATTTCGTCCCGCTTTTTTTTTATTTTTATTCTCCAATGGCGTAGCTTATTTTATTTTTTTATGTACGCCATTTAGGGTTATGTTCCAAGTACCTCACAAAACGAAAGTACGTTGTCGGTTAAATAGTGTGGTGTACGATACGTATCAGACCTTACAAAATTGTACCTTTTTAAGTGAAAAAGTATATTTAATGAGTTTTAGTAACCGCGGACACATGAGAATATGCGCTCTAAATAAAGGATAAAAGCGGGTTGTAAAATATCACGTTCGCACATATTCGTCCAACAACCACGTTTCGACTATGTGAACGTACGATTTGTGTACGATTTGTGGTATTTTGTGCAAATACCTATATTAGTGTAAGCATGTTTGCGACAGACATTTGTTTTTTTCAAATACCCGAATTATAATTATTAAACAATTAGAATGTATGTTTTTTTTCAAAATTTTCAAATTCTTAATTAGCGTAAACCACGGTAATTATTCATATACGCTAAAGAAACTTCTACGCTAATAGCGATTGGCGGTGTTGTGCACTATTCATTTCGCAAATCGAGAGAGAGAGAGAGAGAGGGAGAGAGGATACCTTTACCTGCTTTGCTTACACTTTACTTATGAAGTCCAAAACTTTCAGCACTTTCTCCATGGGTGGTCCGTTAGGTTCCAAACATTCTTCAGTGAGTTTAGTGGGTTCTTCAATCACATCATGCGGCCATTCTCTCACAGGAGGATCCAGGTTCTTTTTCAGTTCAGCTCGTGTCGTGACATATTTATGCAATTCTTGTCTTGTCAACATCTCTCTTAGCATCCTGCCCGAAAACTCCACTCCATGCAGTGTCTTGTATAGGACGAAAGTTATACAAGCTTGCAGTTGTTGTTAACATCAAAAACTACTAGATGAGTGCAAATCCGTATCTTGATCATACCTACTCTTCGAAGGTGCAGCAATGCATGCGCTACTTGTTTCGTTATCCGACAACAATCCTGCCATCCGAAACCTTGCTTTATCCTATCCTTTAAGCTCCCTCCCTCCTCCCCCTCCACCAGAATGCTTCTACTCACGCGACACCAGCCTATGACCTTTGCCACGTGGGGATGACTGACACTGTACATCTTCGATAAGTTGGCTGCCACATTGTCTCGAGGACCCAAAACATGGACAAAAACATTTTTATTATCCAAAGTCCCTCTATAGACTTCCCAAGGCTCCTGAAGCAGCTCGTTACGGCAGGCGTCTTCGGCTTGTTTGCGGGACAGAGTGCGCAGGGCATTCCTTGTCGAAAATGGCTCCATTGCATCGTTTAGCTATTAGCTCCTCTGAGGTGTTAGCTTTTGTTTTTCTTGCCCCACTGCTAAAGAAGTGTAGCGGATCCTAGAGAAACGATGAAACTGGATTCATTTCTGAAGGAAAAAGCGTGGAATGTACACCGTGAATCGCTATTAGTAGTGTCCGGTATCGGGTGAAATCATATCGCGATAATTTCGATATTCGATATATTGAATATCGATCGGTCAGGGTCCTCGATATATCGTACCAGGACCAACATAAATCATCGCGATTTATATCGCAAAAAATTGGTGGTCATTCATATCCAGTACGGAAAATAGTACGAAATTATGTACGGAAAATCGACGGATCCCCAACGACTTTAAAAAAAAAAATTGAAAAAATATATTTATATATATATATATAGATATATATATTTGTATATATCGCAAAAATATCGCGATATGTAGCTTCTCGATATATCGAAGCGATATATCGAATATCGGGTACTTGAAATTCGATATATATCAAATATCGGCAATAGGTCCTCGATACCCAACACTAATTTTAGCGATAAAGACAAATTGTCTGATACGTGATGTACGACGTGACTTGCGTTCCTTGACTTAAAGGTAGACGCCGCAAAATGTAACCGACAAAAAAATAATAATTCTGCAATTCATATAATTACTTATTTGGGGTATGGTTTCATCAGGTGGTCTCTGTAATAGTACGGACAACAAAACTTCTGCATTACAGAGGCCTCGGTACCATCGCGTATCATCTGTAAACAAGTTTTTACATACGTGTTTTGATTTGAGTGGTTCCACGTAAGTTGACGATCAAATCTCTAAAATCGTCAAAAATTTGAAAACCGACCATTTTCGTATGGAAATTCGTACTTGCGTACTACGTACGTGTACTTCGCAAGTGTACGGCGTCAATGTACCTCAAAGATCTCCTTCGCTCTGTTAGACTTTCAGGGGAAAACCGTACTTCTTTTCGGCAAAGATTTTACGGTCACCTTGTCCGAAGGCACGTGACTTTGATGACCTGTGATTTTTTTTTTTTGTTTTTTTTTTGTTATGGTTCGATCTATTGACGATACGATATATTGTAAAAATATCGCGATATTTTCATTTTTGATATTTTACGAAACGATATATCGAATATCGGGTACCTGAAATTCCGCTAAATTAGTAAACACGATTTTAGTAATAAAATGAACAACGCTATTTGAGGACGTGGACCATAATCTGCCACGTCTCTCGAACTAAATTAGAAAGCAATAACACTAAATTTTTTTTGACGCTAATAACGATTCGCGGTGTACTCTACACCGCCAATCGTTATTAGCGTTGTGTACGCTAATTCCGTCCCGTTTTTTTTTTTTTTATTCTCAAATAGAATTATCCACAATATTTAAAAAAAAACCCCTAATTCTTAATTAGAATAGACGATCTCTTCGAAAATTTTCAAATTCCCAATTAGCGTAAACCACGCTAATTATTCGTATACGCTAAAAAAACTTACACGCTAATAACGATTGGCGGTGTACTGTAGCTAATTAGGGTTAAATGTTTTTTTCGCCACTTAAAACATCTTTTCTCCGTACACACTTGTCGGATTGCGGATCGGACGGATGCGATGGAAAGGTACGATTCTCAGCTTCCGATTGGCGGTCTTCAACTGATAATCGGACAAAATTGTACGGAGAAAATATGTTTTAAGTGGCGGAAAAAAATACTCGCTCTAATAGCGATACACGGCATGGTGTACTGTACAGAACCGCGATGATATTATGCAAGTAAGCTATCGCACTAAATATTCGCACTAAATATTCGCACTAAATATTCGCACTAAATATTCGCACTAAATTACCGCACTAATATTCGCACTGAATTACCGCACTGAATTATCGCACTGAATTATCGCACGTAATTTCGTACGGTACGGAAGGTCCCGTTGAAACTTTTGAGGAAAACTGCCGAAACACGCAACCTCCCACTCTCCCTCCCTCCCCTCCCCCCAAAAAAAAAATACCAAAAAAAAAAAAAAAAAACCCCCAATTTATGGGCCGGAAAAAAGGATGTGACGTCACGCAAAAGAAAAAAAAAAAAAAGAAAAACAAAAAAAAAAAAAGAAAAGGAAAGGAAAAAAAAGGAAAAACAAAGAGTTGGCTTTCCGATTTCTTTTTAAACAGGGTAGAGGGACAGCGAGAGAGAAGTGAGGGAGGAGAGAGAGAGAGAGAGAAGAAAAAGGAGAAAGAGGTGTCCCCCCCACCTCCCCTTTCCCCCAGCCCCCGAGGATCCTATTTTTATTTTTCTCTAAAAAGACTTTCCACATCCTCCACCCCTCCTCCCTCCTCCCTGCCTCCTCCGCTCCTGCTTCCTCCATTGTGGGTTGTCCTACTTCTGCTTCCCTCTCTCCCCTTCCCTCCTTCCTCTTCCCCCCCCCTCATTTAAACTCGTTTAATTTTATTTAAATATTTTAAATTAATTAAATGGTTTTATTTCGAAAAATTATGAAAAAAGAAAAATATAAAAATAATAATAATAATAACAATAAATATTATAGTATTTTGGGTTTTCTTTTTAAATTTCTTTATGTATGTATATGTAATTTATACGTATAGAAATGTTTAAAAACTCATGTTGTAAAATAAAATAAAACCTTTTTTATGATAACTATATTTGAAGGAGAAAAATAAAGCCTTAAAAAACCCAAAAAAATAAGGAGGATAGAAAAAAGAGAAAAAAGAAAAAAAAAAGAAAAAAGAAAAAGAAAAAAATATATATATATATATATATATATATATATATATATATATATATATATAGATTTATACAGTGATATATATATATATACATATACATATTCATATATATATCACTGTATGTAACACTGTATATATATCCACTCTATTTATCGTGTGAGAAAACACCTCCTCCCTCCCGCCCTATCCTCCATCCCCTCTCTCCCTCGCTCTCCCCCCCCCCAAAAAAAACACTTCTATCCAGAAAATCCAAAATATATTTTATTCGTGCGGGAAAATGAATTCGTCCAAAAACCCGAAAAGAACAATTAAAAAATAAAATATAAATTTAAATTTATGAAATAGAATAAAAAAATAATATTAAAAAAATACAAAATTAAAAAATTACAAAATTAAAATAAAACTAAAGGTTAAAAAAAGGAATAAGAAAAAACGAAAATGGAATGAAAGTGAAAATAAAATAAATTAACAAAATATTAAAATATAAAAATTCAAAATCAAATTAAAAACTCTATTAAATTAAAAATTGAAAAGGAAAAAAAAAAAATCATACGAAAAAGAAATATGAAAAGGAAATCATAAAAATCCACACTATTTAAGGTGTGAGGAGCAAGGCAAATGGAAATCATTAACAGAAAAAAAAAATTGCATTTTGCATCATAAGAAAATATACAAAAAAGGATTCATAGAATTTCTGAAAATCGACACGGAGTAAATAAAGAAAAAAAAAAGAAACAGAGGAACACAACTGAAAAAAAAAAAAAAAACAAATCCACGATAAGACAAGAAAGAAATCCACACTATTTACGGTCCACGGCGCGAGTCGGAGCCTGTGACATCTGTGGTGATCTGGCCCGACGGCACCGTGGACCCAAAATACAAAATATCTACTCTACTTTTTCTACTGTATTTATACTATTTATCTCTATTTATACCACTATCCACTCTATTTACACTTCTGTCCACTCTATTTATGCTACTATCCATTCTAATTATGCACTTATCCACACTATTTACGGTATGTAGAGCAATTCGGAGTCTGTGACATCCGTCGCAATCTGGCCCGACGGCACCGTGGGGCCACCGGACGAGGAGGCAAAGAAGAAGGGGACAGTGGTCACGATAAAGGGTGGGAAACAATCTCCCTTTCTCTCCCTCTCTCCCTCTCTCTTCCCCTCTCTCGCTCTCGCTCGCCTCTCGCTCGCCCTCTCGCTCGCTCTCTCTCTCCCTCTCCCTCTCGCTCGCTCTCTCTCTCCCTCTCCCTCTCGCTCGCTCTTGGTCTTGCTCTTCCTCTCTTTTGCTCTCCTTTCGCTCTCGTTCTCCTTCTCCCTCTCCCCTCCCTCTCCATTTCTCTCACCCTCGCCATCTCTCTCTCTTTCTCTCTCACTCTCAATACCCCTATTCCTCTCGCTCTCCCTCTCCCTGTCTCCCTTTTCCTCTCTTTCTCGCTCTTTTCCTCTCCCTCCCCCTCTCCCTCTCTCCCCCTCTTGCTCTCCCTCTGGCTCTCCCTCTCTCCCTCTCCCTCTCTGCCTCCTGCTCTCTCTCTCCATCTCTCTCCCTCTCTCTATCCCTCTCCCTTTTTGTCCTTGCGCTTGCGCTCTCTCTCCCTCTCTCTGCCTCTCCCCCTCTCTCTCTCTCACTCTCCCTCGCCCTCGCCCTCTCCCTCTTTCCGTCTCCCTCTTGCTCTCCCTCTTCTTCTCCCCCCCGCCTCTATTGCTCTTGCTATCTCTCTCTCTCTCTCTCTCTTCTCTCTACTCTATTTATATATTTTTTCTACATATATGTATCTTTTTCCTGTTTCGTGTTTTGATTTTTGTTTTCTGTTTTCTTGTTTTTTCCGGCTTTCCGTTTTCCGTTTTTCCCTGTTTTCCGGTTTTTTTTTTTTTTTTTTTTTTATCGTCTTTCGCTTCCGTTTTGCGTTACTTGTCGTCTAGTTTCGTCCATTTTCCGTTTCTATGTTCCTTGTTCCGTTTTTTGATTTCCTTGTTTTGTCCTTGTTTTCTTATTTTTTCCATAATATTACTTGTATTTTTTATTTTTATATTTGTAAATTCCTGTTTACCAATTCTTGTTTTTTGTGATGTATTCGCATAACAAATTTAGTTAATGTTGTTTTTTTTTTTTTTTATTATTTTTAAATATTTTGGCCAATAATTTTGCTTATTTTGGTTTTTTATTTTTTTTTCTTTTAAATTTCTATTAATTTTTCCTATATATATATTTATATATATATTTTCAGTCAGTGTTGATTAATTCAGATTAAAAAATTGATGTATTGGTCAAATTTAGTCAATTTGGTCAATTCTGGTGGATAATTTCTGCTAATCTTAGTTAATTGTTTCTTATGTTTTCTTAATTTCTCTTGTTTTTTAGAAAAATCGGAAATATTCCCTATAGAAAATCAAATCTCACGGAAAATCCTCTTATGAAATTTGTCAGAAAATTGAAATTTTGGTCAAAATTTGGTCAATTTTGGTCTATTTTGGTTAACTAATCTCTCAATTCTTGCTAATATCAAACTCTTTAATGTTTTTTGTTTCTTTTTTTTTCATAATTTTTGCAAATAGTCAGAAACTTGCAGAAAGTCCCCATATGAAAAGTTGTTGGGACATGAAATTTTGGTCGATTTTGGTCCGTAACTTTTGCTATTAGTTTTTTTTTTTAACTTTTCTTAACCCTTTGTAACTTTTCTTAACTAATCTTTTAGTTATTATTATTTTCTTCACTTATTGCAGATATTCCCGATGGAAAGGAGAAACTCCAGCAATCTCCCCATATGAAAGACGTGGGAAATTTGAACTCACTAGCAGAAAAAGCTGTGGTTTCGGCGGGAAAACTGTACCGTACCGTCGAAATAGTACACAAAGGGGCGATTCCGTTAGATTTGGTGGTTTCGTCTCTTGTGTCGACCGTCGAGGACTTCAACTCGTTGAAAAAGGAATTGGTAAGCTATTTAGGGTTTTAGAAATAGTAAATAAAGAGACAATTTCTGTTAGATTTGGTCGTTACGTCTCTTGTGGCGACCCTCGACGATTTCGACTCTTTGGAAAAAGAATTGGTAAGTTAGAGTCTTAAGGATTCTTTTGTTTTGAGTGCTGTAGGGTTTTAGGGTTTTTCAAAAAGGGGCGATTTTGTTAGATTTGTTTTTTTCGTCTCTTGTGTCGCCGGTCGACGATTTCAAATTTGTAAAAAAAGAATGTGAGTCTAAATAAGATTTGTGGTTTATGATTATGATTATTGTTATGACTATGGTTGTCCCTCTCTCACCCTCTCTCTCTCTCCCTCTATTTCATTTTTTTCTGTTTTTAACAGCACCAGTCTCACCCTAACTCTCTCTCCCTCTATTTTGTCTTTTTTTGTCTTTAACAGCACCAGTCTCAGCCTCTCTCTCTCCCCCTCTATTTTGTCTTTTTCTGTTTTTAACAGCACCAGTTTCAGCGTGACGGAGAACTAACCATGGATGACGTCATGGAGAACTTTGCTGACATCATGGAGCACTGCAACATGATTAGTCGGATGGTGGACGACCATCGAGAAGCTGGTAAAAACCCCATTTTTTCTATTTTTTTTTTTACTTTTTTTTTCTTTTTAGAGTTTTTTTAGCTGAAGGGAGAGAAAGGAATTGATGACCATCGAGAAGAGGGTAAAATCCCCATTTTATTTCTAAATATTTTAACATTTTTTTTTCTTATTTTAGGAATTTTTGAGCTTAAGAGAAAAGATTTTTTTTTTGTTTTTGGTTCTTTGCTGACATCACGGAGCATTGCAAATATGATTAGTTCTTGTGGTGGAGGACCATCGAGAGGCCGGTAAAATCCCTAATTACATTCATAAACCATGTATATATATATGATTGTTCAGTTTTAGTCTTTTTTGTACAAAGTGAACGGAATTGCAAAATTAGCGTTTCAATCGATTTGTTTGAAAGAACATTTGACTTGGTCTAAACTTTCTCATACATAAAATTTGTTTTTTACATAGATAAACTGGTTTTACTGTATTTGTTCTGCTTTGTTGAAACCAGAATTTGAGAATTGCTGCATACTATTTCTTACTTCCGTTTTCTTACTTCCGTACTTTCTGTACTTTCCGCGCTATTCTTTACTTTTCCGTACTTTTCCGTATGACAACTCAAACTTTCTCCTTCCTTCTCAATTTTTTAAGTTTTACCTCTTTCAAGCAACGGGTTGTATAATTTTTTTGTTTGTCTTCTTTTTTACCACTCTATTTGTTTCCTGTCTCTAATAATCTCAACTCTCGAGTCCTTAGTTTAAAATTCTGAACCCTGGGGCTTTGAATGCAGGATTTTAGGACTTGGGAGTTTTGAATTTTGAATATTGGGCCGAGAGTTGTAAACAGTGATACTAGAGAGGGAGAGGGCGAGGGAGAGGGAGGGAGAGGGAGGGAGGGGGAGAGGGAGGGGGAGAGGGGGGGGGAGGGGGGGAGGGGGGGGGGGAGGGGGGGGGGGGGGGGGGGGGGGGGGGAGGGGGGGGGGGGGGGGGGGGGGGGGGGGGGGGGGGGGGGGGGGGGAGGGGGGGGGGGGGGGGGGGGGGGGGGGGGGGGGGGGGGGGGGGGGAGGGGGGGGGGGGGGGGGGGGGGGGGGGGGGGGGGGGGGGGGGGGGAGGGGGGGGGGGGGGGGGGGGGGGGGGGGGGGGGGGGGGGGGGGGGAGGGGGGGGGGGGGGGGGGGGGGGG
>JBBHKE010002043.1:0-36551 GCA_037447655.1 Zygnema cylindricum | reverse complement strand
AAATACAAGATACATTAAAGCCGTCCGTGAAAATCATACGAAAACAGCCGAAAAGTACAATTGTTTCATATTGTTTTGTACTTTTGTTCTTCCCGCATAGTGGCTTTGCGGCGATTTTTATCGTGGCGAAATTTATGACACGTGTCTTGCAATAGACCCCCAAAATGTGAAAAAAATCAAAAATTGGCCATTGCGCAAAATGTGCATTTTATGAGACGATGGAGGCCAGCCGTTAAGGTATCTAGCGCACGCCACCGAATTTTAGGGTTATTCATGTCGTACTTTACCTGATTTTGTACTTCCAACTGTTATGAAAGTCTTGACAGTTTCATCCTTACCGTTAGACGGACGTTCAACCAACCATGGACGACCAAGTGGTAACAATATTATGTGGACACGCAATATGCAGTGGAAAAAATTGTTACCAGAATTTGACATAGGACGCCCGAAAAATAGTGGCGTATCGTCACGCTACAAACCACAGCACTGAAGTATACTGTATACCGTACAGTACACCGCGAATCGTAATTAGAGTAAATAACGCTAATTCAGTCGCCCTAAATTTCGACGCTATCACCTTAAATAGAGTAAATGATTCTAATTTTTTAATTATTCTATTTTAGGCAAATTATAAGTAAAAAGGTACAAATAACAATTTAATAGAATCACGCTCGCACGGGAAATCGCACTAAACAAAAAATATATCACATCGAAAAAAAGCCGTTCGCATAATTCTCGTCCGTCGACAACATCGTCGTCAGTGTGAACATTCACATTCAGCGCGACAAATAGTTCTAACATCATAATGACGTCAAAACTATACGGACTGACAAATTTTGTACATCTACGTAATTAAGTGTTCATAATTTCAGCGCAGATAATTATTGCCGACATAATCCAATATAGAGTACTTAAACAAATTAGAGTAAACTTCCTCTGTGAAAAAGTTCTATCACATAAATTAGAGTTCATTACTCTTATTGTTTTTTTTTTGTTTTTTAACTCTAATTTTTTCATTACTCTAATTACGATTCGCGGTATAGTGTATCGTAAAATGGAGCACACTATATACTGTTCAATGTTTGGGTCTACGCTACACTGTGTATTGCTAATAGTGCTAACACTAAGTCACTAATAGCGATTCAATGTGTACGGACTTGTAGCGTATACAGAATATCGAGAGAAAAACGCTACAATACACATTGCTACACCGCTCACCGTTATCAGTGTTGAACATTTATTTTCTCGCCATATGTTTTTCCATTTTTCTAAGATGATGTCACGATGAATGTTGTGTATCGGTAGCCATTAACCAATAACCGATTTGTATCTTTATATATTACCGTACATCAGAGGTCGCAAACGGTTAACCGAAACCGTGACCGATCGTTAACCGATCCCCCGCGCCGGATCCGGAACGGATTCGGCTGCCAAATTTTGGAGGCTGGTCGGTTGCGGTCGGTTGATTCACCATAAAAAAAAAATGGTCCGTTACAAGGTTAACCGAAAAACCAAAAAAAAAAATGAAAATTTTATACTGTCCATACAATCCAACATTATTGTACTTTGTACTTTTTGGTATCGTGGAAGTACGTGACATCGTGATTAGAGTCGCAAATTTGACACAGTAGTAACACTATTCGTTTCACAAATGTTAGGGAAAGCGACAAATCGTAATTATTGGCTTATTCATACGTCGTACATTAATTCATTCTGTACTTTTTCGGTTACGAGCGGGCACGGTTAGTCGCGAGAAATCGAGTTTCGGTTAACTTTTATTTTTGTAAACGCCTGTCTGCTAACGGTTAACAGTTTTGGAGCGTGACATAACCCGGTTGGGCGTCGGTTACTCAGATTTTGAAAAAAAAATTGTCGGTTTCGGTTATGTAAAATTTTGACTTTTGCGACCTCTGCTGTACATATATCATCTCGATATATTGGTAAAAAAGTTATTACGATGATTTACCGATTTATATGTCCAACTTGCCAATATACAATATCGCGAAATATCCGTACTGTGTCCGTACTCTAGTTTCGTACTTTCGTCAAGTAGGGACTGGTCGAGTGGTCCCTACCCACCCCTCCCGAAATACTGCCACGTTGCCTTTCGACAACCGATATATCGGCTACTCTAAGTATCGCAATGAAAAAATTAACGATACACAACAACACTGCTAAGATCATAGTTAAAAAGTAGGCGTTTTTATGGTAGGCCTTTGGTCGGCGCCTTTATCGTAAGTTGTGTTATGGGATTTTCATGTGATCTTCTTAGATCGCTTCTTTGATCAGCGACCGTCCGATCGTTCGAATCTGACGGTGTAAATAAAATTTTTTGGTCCGAATGTTTTAATTGGTCCAATTTATGGTCCGAATGTTTTAATTGGTCCGAATAGGTCCGAATACAATATGGGATTAAGGTCATATTGTATGTTTTGCGTACAATAGGCATATTGTATGGGCCTACTTTCACCTACTTTTGAACTATGGCTAAGATCATTGCCGTTCGATTGCTTGCCTCAAAAAAATAATCTAGATGAACGCTCTCGATTTCCCGAAAAATGTTTTAACTAGAGTAACCAATGGGCGGAGAAGAACGTATTTTTGGTTCTTCCTCGAAAACATCGACGTACGTAAAAGAAATATTTTTTGTTGGCCCCAGTATTCAAGACCACAAAATCTTGGTCAGCCGTAAAATATTTCTCTCATTTTGGCGTTAGTGAGCCTCGCCTCCAGACTCGTGTCGACTTTGGCGACGGCAGTTAGACCAAAACGACAAAATGATGGCGCAAGAAGCTGAAACTCACCCAGAGTGCCGTATGATCGTTCTCGTACGGTAGTACGATTTTCCAATTGAGTACGGACATTCCTCCATTCCTCGATTCCCGGAATTTTTCAGGACTTTCCGTACACATGGACCAACCGCCAGATTTGGGGGCGTTCCTAAGAATTGTAACGACCAACCGTCAATCCATACCCGCCGATATATATATTACCCGCCCTCCGACTATTCAAAAATCACAGTACTCTTCCCCATTTCACACTGCTCTCTCTCTCTCCCTCTCTATCTCTCTCTCTCCCTCTCTCTCTCACTCACTCAATTTTCCTCCTTGAGAGTGTCTCCCCTTTTTCCGGTATTTCTTTCTCCCTCTCTCTCCCTCTCCCCATGGATTCCAAAAATCCTCCCTCTAAAGCCATTCTCGTGGCACTTTTCTTTTCCGCATGCGCTCTTCTTCCAGCGGTGGTAAGCCCACATTCTGCCACGTGTCACCATTTGATAATGCCACGTGTCACCATTCGTAATGCCATGTGTCACCAGTTGAAAATGCCACGTGTCACTTCAGCAGACAGTTTTTTCACCCGCCGTAAGCTTTGTTTGGCGCGTAGTAACGTAATAATTGAGATGGGTTCTGATGATATTTTGACTTCTTTTTTTTTAGATTGACCCACATTGTACTTTTTATTGATTTTTATGTCATTCCAACATAAACGACAGTTTTTTCTTTTTCTGACGTCATCCTTAACTGAACGTGACGCAGGGAGCCGCTTCTATGCTCGGAAAAGTGTATTGTGACAACTGTTGGGATGGAAGCTACACGGAAGGAGACTATCCTCTCAATTTCAAAGATGTAAGAGTCAGACACGTGGCGTTTTCTAGACGGTGGAATAGCAACAACAATTTGTCGCTTGTGTCACTGGGAATATTTTGTTGTGGATCCTATCTGATTGTGACACGTGGCATCTTGCAGTTTAACGCCACGTGCAGAATCAAAAAGGGATCGTCGACCATTACGGCTTTTTTCAAAGGAAGGACGGATGTTGCTGGAAACGTAAAGGTAATAGATTGAAGGGGAGGGGGAGAGGGAGGGGGAGAGGGAGGGAAAAGAGGGACAGTTTTCAGGCAAGTGGGGAAGAGTGTTGTAGAGTTTTACTGGCAGGATAAGGATGAGAGGGAAGGAGAGCGTGGAGGGAGGAAAGGGCTTAGTGGAGGAGGAGAAGAGGATTTAAACCGAGGAGGTGGAGGAAGGGATAGAGGGACATCTGACGTCATTTGTTAAAATGTTAAAATCCATATGATTGGTGAAGCTTTCTTGTGATTTTTAAATTCAACAACAACCCATTTTTTACTTTCGCCTCGGTTTCCTGCTGTTTCTGTCCTTTCTGTCAAAATTTGTCTTTTCTACCAAAATTTCTGTCCTACCTATCTAATTTTCTGTCTGTTTTTATCATTTTTTACGCCTTTTCGTATGAACTTCTGTTCTTTTTTTATCTAAATGTTTGTCTTTTCCGTGATGGCAGGTGAACCTGTTTAGTATGTCTGACATGTTGGGTGCGTCGAATGTCAACACTGCTTTCAACAAGGCCCTGTTCTATGGTGGAGATTTCAGTAAAGGAAAACTGCCTGACGCTTCATTAGAAGGATGCTTCCTCCTTCTCAAGTGTAGCATTTGCAACTTGAACCATCTCAACAATGGAGTTTGTGGGCAAGGAGTGGTAAGCTTCCCCTCACAAGAATACATGGAAACTCAGTCTAGTTAGGTTCTTGTTTCCACACTTTTTCTTGTTCCATCCAATGCTAGTTTTATATATCAATAATATAGTTCGCACTAGGCCTAGATATCCTCTCCAATTGCATCCCTACATTTTAGTTATGCTAAATGAAGGAATCACTTCTATAGTTTGTTTTTTTATGCATTCCTTGTTTCCTTGCCTATCTCGCAACTATGATTTCAAATCCTTTGGGAGTAAATTAATTTAATAAGAGCTTTTCTGATGGCAATGGTCCATTTTTGGTTCTCAGGGTAATGGATGGACTACCAATGTCCAACTTGTGCAGTCTACAGACCTCACTTCCGCTGACCTCAAATTTGATTCCCTATGCTACGGTCCACCGGAAAAAGACGAAGAATTGTGCAAATCTCCTGACCCGCCAGGTGGCACTGGAGACCCACATTACACTGGAGCTGACGGCTCCCGATTTGACTTTTCTGGTGAGTACAAAAAATGGGGGATGTATAAAACCCAGAGTGAAATATATTTGGCATTTCAACCTTGGAATCGTGGAATTTTTAAGCATATTGTTAAATGAACAAGACATTGTCGGTTGTTTAGGTACCATCTTATGTTCTTTTCCTTACAATTAAACAGTATTAGTAAATGCCGAAAATGTTCAAGCCATAGTTTTCTTAACAAGCCCTCTATTTGTAAAAACTCTCAATAAACATAAACTTGACACTTGTGTATGTTTTCCAGGTGAACCCAATGCGACATACTGCCTCGTGAGTGACTCCCACCTCCACATCAACGTGTTCTATGACGGCTACCGCAGTTCAGTTGGTTCCAAGGCGTACACGTGGATCCGACAGATGGCCGTTCTATGGGGACACCACACCTTTCAGTTCCAAGCGCGAGAAGGAGCCAGGTGGCAGTACGACCAAGGCTACATGGGAAAGATAGTAGTAGATGGAGAGGAAGTGATTCTTTCGCAAGCTGGAGATTCTAAGCAATTTTTCGGCAATCAAGTTGAAATTGAGTGGTTGGCGGCACGGACACGGAGCGCCGACGACTTGGTGGATGTGTACCAATTGAAAATTGGAGAGATTTTGACATTAAGAATGACTCTACGACCCGAGATTGCGATGTTGAGAACTAAAGAGGATGGATTGGTGCACTTTGATTTCCAAATGCCGGTGGCCGATGTGTCTGATAGCTCGCATGGGATTTTGGGCCAAACATTCCGATCGGACCATCGAGATCGCTTGTGAGTTTTCCCTAGCCTGAATGAATCCCTCAAAAAAAGATTTAAGTTTTGAAAGAAAAGGTAGAAGAGAAAATGAATCGTTTGGAAAAAGCAAATTTGGGAGAAGCAGGGGGAAAAGAAAATGGTAGCTTTTGGTAGTTAGTTGTTGTGAGTTGTTGTCGTTTGTGAGTTTGGTTTGTTGTTACCGAGAATAAATATATAAGTGTAGAAGAATGAATGAATCTTACAAAAACTAATTACATTGTTTCGAAAATTCAAGCTTTTAGAGGAAAAACACACTCTCAACTCCCTAGAATGTCTCTTAACTCTACAAAACAACAAATGAGATCAAATGTTCTTAAAAACAACTCTGCTTCGAAGCTTGGTTTGTCGGCTACTTTTGTTGGTTGTTGATTTTTTTTTTCTTCCTGAATTTTGTTCTTCCAGAGCAAAGCAGAAGCTGGAGTACAACCCTAATCTCCGTACACAAGTAGTACCTGGCGACAACGCAGAGGGGTTCCTTGACGGTTCTATGAACGACTATCGTTCGTCGTCCATTCTCCGTACCGATTGTCGATTCGCCCGCTTCACACGTGCCACAAGACGTGACAGCGAAACCGCCCGAGCCGTAGAATTGGCTTCCGCTTCGGGTGGGATGAGCATCGGAATGGCATACACGTCATCATGGAGAATCCCTATAAACTCTTCTTAATATCTGTGCGCTGTGACCTGAATACCTAGAAAACCGTGTTGAATTAAATATCCTTTGATATGTTGTCCTATCGTGTGACGTAAGACATCGTTTGTACCCAATTCCTAGACAAAAGGACATGGGACATGTATTTACAAAGCTTCATTTATAGTTCAGAAGTAGAATAACTTGTGTTGTCACCAAAGGCGTCAAATAATGCTCGAATTTTAGAATATATTGGTTCAATTCTTGGAGAATTGGTTCACTTAAGGCATGTGTTTTAGCAAAAGACCAAAAAGGAAAAGAAATACCGTTCATGCAACCTCTTTGCTATAACACACAGTTTCAAGATATAAAAAAAACATTCAAAACCAAAAAAAAATCTTTGTCTGATAAAACCCATGCCGGAAGTGGTCAAAGCCCAACGATGTTGGCGACAAGAGGGTGCGTTTTTGTAAACTCAACATTTGATTTTTATCATGCATTTATTTGAACCAATGAAGTTTTTTTTTCTATGTTCTAATTTTCCAAGTTTAGTTTTTTTTATGGTAAATATTACAGTGCTGATCGAGAAGCCATCAAAGTGATGGGACGTTGGACATCCAACCACTTCTGATATTCATACGTCACGGATGTGCCAACCGACATTCTACTTCAAGCTTCTGGCCACGAAAACAACACCAAGAAATATTTTATACCTCGTTCCAAAGTAGAACCCCCTTCTAATCTTTGTGTTATGTTTTGGCCATGGGTCGAAACGGCATATGCTGAGCTACCAGCGGCATGTTTAAAAAAACTCTCACCATTTATATCATTGCTTTTTGTGTTATGTAAACTTTGGTTATTTATGTTCGTCACATTTTCTATTATTCTTTTTTTTTGTTGTTTATACAGATTTTTGTTGTCCTATCGTGTGACGTGACACATCGTTTGTACCCAATTCCTAGACAAAGGGACATGGGACATGTATTTACAAAGCTTCATTTATAGTTCAGAAGTAGAATAACTTGTGTTGTCACCAAAGGCGTCAAGAATGCTTGAATTTTAGAACATATTGGTTCAATTCTTAGAGAATTGGTTCACTTAAAGCATGTGTTTTACAAATAGTGTGGTTTTGGTCCAGTGGAGGAAGCTCTCTAAGGATCAACGTTTAGATTATAATCAAGTGATTTACCCACATTTAATATTTGGTGTGATAAACCTTTCACATTGGGTAAAATTGCAGCTTTACGATTTTCCGTGAGGATATAGGCAATGTTAGTTTATAAGCTATTATGTTATTTATTGAATATGAATAGTTGACATTGACAATTTTAATTGTTGAGATTATAAGTTATTTCTGTCTCGATTTGTGTAAGATCTTTCATTTTGACCCAAGTGTTGACAATGTGGAATGGTTTTTCTTTTTTTATCACTTAGTCGTTTCTCTTTTCTGCGCCCTTAACTAATATCTTCAGCTGACAATAATTTTTTTTGGTATGTCAAGTCTGAAAAATGCAACTCTAATAAGGCTTTCCATAGTAAGGCAGACAATGTTTTTCAAGGGTTAACTTTTGGATTTAATGTGATTTGGTTATTCTTTTGAAATCCCATTTCGTTTTGATGCAATTCCATATGAAAGGTTATTTTAGGAATATATGAGCAGCGTCAAATTCACTTTGTTTCTCACCTTTTCTGTCTTTTCCTTACCTTTCATCTTTGTACTGTACACCGTGAATCGCTATTAGTGTTAATGTTTTTTTCGTCTCTCAAAACATCTTTCTCCGTACACATTTATCGTATTTTGGATCTGACGGTTGCGATTAAAAGGTGACATTCTCATCTTCCGATTGGCGGTTTCAAATTGAAAATTCGACAATTGTGTACGGAAAAAAATGTTTTAAGTGGCGAAAAAATTATTAAGCGATTCACGGTGTACTGTAGTGTTTTAAGGCCCTGGGTAAGTTTACGTCTGTTTTTAATTAAATTGAACGCTATTCATGTGTTTAACTTTATTTATTGTGAAAAAAATGTTAACCGGGTGTCAACCCTTTTTTTATTGGTGGCCTAAGTTACATCGTGATACTTTTCCTCTTTGTCTCTATTCTCTATTATAGGGTATAAAGTGTTGTGGCGCAAGATTTTTTAGTGCGTACTCTTAGATAATTTTGAATATGGCTAGACAATTAGTGCGATTAGCGAATAGTACTAACCACTGGACCACTTATTGCAGCGTTAGTTTGATATTTATACCCCAAAAGCAAGAAACGTTTTAGCCCCCAGTTCAAATTATTTCCAAAGGTTAAACTCATATTTTCGTATTATTTAAGTTTCAGAATACGTACTTAGTGTATCCTACTATTTAGGAAAGTTTATATTTGTTTGTTGTCATTATTATTATTTTTCTATTTTGAAATAAAATTGTAAAATTTTTTGTGCTCTATCTTAGCCAATGAACAAACTTGTTGAAAGTATGTTGGCAGCTAAAGTTACACCGGAGTTATTTTTTTTTTTTTTCAATTTTCAATTTTTTAATGAACTAAAAAAATAAAAAAAGGGAATTGATCATGGCAATGACTGTTTTGGTTCCGCACAGTCACTTACGTCATTTTGTCAAAAATTGTACGTTTGATTGGTACAAATAAAGTAACGTAGTGGTATTAGACATTGGGGGGAGGTCCTATTTGGCAAGCGACGGAGATCTTCAAGGAGGATTTTGCCCGGGCAATGTAAATCCCTCCTAGTTTTTGTTAAGGGCAGAAAAATATCGCGTGAAGCGCGAAGAATTTTTTTTTAGGAGTCTCCTCGCAGATTAGGTTAGATGGACAAAAAAACAAAAAAAAAATTGTTCATACTAAAGGCGTTCTCATATAGAGCATTCGCTGCAAATATAGTCACGCGCGTCACATGAGAACATGTAAATCGCCATCGTGACTCAAAATATCTATGTAAATTAAGTAGCGTTCACACTTTAAGCACTACCATTAATCCGTCAAACAACTAAGTTGCGCGTCACGCGAGAACACTTAACCTTCGACATTAAAAACAAAAAAAAAATATTCGCGTCACGTGAGAACACTTCAAATATGACATTAAAAACAAAAAAAAGTACAGTCAAGCAAATTTTTTTTTGTCCTTTGGCTCCGCAAGCGAATTTTTTTTTTAGTACGCTACGTGAAATGAGGATCATACGCGGAGAGTATAAAAATATCATACAGTCATCATTGAACGAGTATTTTGAAAGGAGGAGAAAGTATTCTAAAAGCAGAAAAGTTATGTTATATTCAAATTTTAAAAGATACAAGACAAATCCGCGTGTACGATTTACTTACTCCAAAATGTGACGTTATTTATCAATTTTCGTAGTCTCAAAAGTGAAATTCCGTACTTTTCAATATAGATTAACTCTCCTCGAGGATGTCCGTTCGTGGTAATATTGAATTCCGTACTCTCCAATGTAGATTACCTCTCCACGCGAATTTCGTAGGCTCCGTACTCTCCAATGTACATTAACTTTTCGCGCGAATTTCGTACGCTTAAATGTGAACCAACTTTTTTTCAGTATGAATCGCTAATGATTACGTTTCAAATTGTATTGTTTTGAAACGTAAATAAATATGGACGTACATTAATCTATTTAAATTTTACAGCGTAACCTTAAATCCTCAGCCTTACACTAAATCCTACAGCTTAACCCTAAATCCTATGGCCTAACCCTAAATCCTACAACCTAACCCTAAATCCTACTGCCTAACTCTAAATCCTACTGCCTAACCCCAAATCTTACAACCCAACCCTAATCTTACAGTTTTGAACTTTCGTTTTTGTTTTTTTCTTTTTTATTCCTTTACTTGTTTTTCTTTCAACTCCTTTCTTTTAAATTAAACTTTTTAAAGGTTTTACTTATTATTTTCTTTTTATTATGTTTGTTTTTTTTTTCTTCTTCATAATTTTTTTCTTTTCAATGTTTTCTTGGCGTAAGGGAATTTTCCAAATTTTACCTAGTATTATCTCAAGGCTCGCATTGGGAAACTTTCAAAAAATTGTTCATTTAGAAGATGACGATAACAATGTAGGAATAAAAATCCCCTCATAATATAGTGAGTCGGATCATCAAAGATAGATTAAAACAACGTAACCCAAACACATCACAAACTTATCAAGTAGGTTTAAATCAGTATGAATTTTTTTGGAGTGCACAGGGGCACCCAAATGTAACTGTTACACCTGATGGGGTTATTGAACTACTAGAGAATAACAAAAATATGAGCTATACCACACTGATATAATGGGTGAAAGGACTTCAAGACTCATATAAAACGCAATTAGCCATAAAAAGAGGGAGGGGGTGAAAACCTTAGAGACAACAATGTCATCCAAAATTTTTTACAGGAGTCTAAAAAAAATACATCAAATAAAAAAAAAAACATGAAGACTGCCAGGAAGGCATACGAGAGCGCATTCTATCGAAGATTACCAAGGGTTTCAACATTGTGGTTGGAGTTGGCCGATGGAAAGCACAAAGAAAAAAAGTTGGGGATGGAACCATACACCAACATTCAAGTGAGGTATGTATCGATAAAAATACTAAATCTTATATTTCATTTTTTCGATTCATGTTGTTTTTTACTTTACACTTTATTTTATTGGGTGCATTTTTTTTCAGTTTCTTATCCGGTTTTCTTGTTTTAGAGTTTGGATATTTTTTTTGACTTCATATTATATTTTTTTTAACTTGTGTTTTAAAGATTATACAAGTTTTTAGGGGTTAACTCCAAAGTCTATTTAAAACGGGGACGAAAATTATATGCAATTTTTGTTTTTTGGGGAGAAACTATATATTCTTTTAAAATTAAGCTCCCACTGTGTTTGTAACATACAAACATAAACATTTTTTCTGTTTGTGTTGTGGTGATGTAATTTTTGTTTTTTGGGAGAAAAGGTGCATTTTTTTAAAAGAAATCTCACATTATATTTATAAAATTGTCATTTTTGTCTCTTTGTTGTTTTTTTTGTTTTTTGAAGGAGTCAATTTATTATGAACCATGCGTGTCTCAGTCGTGGCGATGATTCCAGAAATGCTCAGTTAGCCGATGTTTTTTCATATGATATTCCTTATCTTGGGCCGGACAAGAATTATGTTTTGGCAATGGTTACAATAAATGGGAAAACTAATATGGTAAGTAATCCATAAAACTGAAGCTTTAAAGAAATGGGTATTATTTTAATGTTTTGTACATAACCTTTGTGTTTTGGCGATGGTAACAAGAAATGAGAAAACTAATGTAGTAAGTAATCTATAAAACTAAAGCTTTAACAAAATGTGTATTTTTGTAATGTGTTGTAAATAACCCTAAAACAAGTTTTACTATTTTTTTGGGTTTTTTTTATGGTATGTTTTATCCGCAGAATTGTCGTGCATAATTTATCAGATTCATGCGTCATTTAGACTTTCTTATTTGTCGGGTAAGTGTTGTGGCCCAAAAAAAAATTTGGAGGTGGGAATTAGCTACAAATAAAAATGCAATCCCCAATTTTTCGACGAAAGAAGCCTGGTACGGGGAACCTTTCACGGAAGGGAGAGTTTTAGCGAAAAACCAAAAAGGAAAAGAAACACCTTTCATGCAACCTCTTTGCTATAACACACAGTTTCAAGATATACAAAAAACATTCAAAACCAAAAATATTTCTTTGCCTCATAAAACCCATGTCGCACGTGGTCAAAGCCCAACAATGTTGGCGACAAGAGGGTGCGCTTTTGTAAACTCAACATTTGATTTTTATCATGCATTTATTTGAACTAATGAAGTTTTATCTATGTTCTAATTTTCCAAGTTTAGTTTTGTTTTTGGTAAATATTACAGTGTTGATCGAGAAGCCATCAAAGTGATGGGACGTTGGACATCCAACCACTTCTCATATTCATACGTCACGGATGTGCCAACCGACATTCTACTTTAAGCTTTTGGCCACGAAAACAACACCAAGAAATGTTTTCTACCTCGTTCCAAAGTAGAACCCCTTTCTACTCTTTGTGTTATGTTTTGGCCGTGGGTCGAAACAGCATATGCTGAGCTACCAACGGTATGTTTAAAAAAACTCTCACCATTTGTATCATTACTTTTTGTGTTATGTAAACTTTGGTTATTTATGTTCGTCACATTTTCTTTATATTATTCTTTTTTTTTGTTGTATATATAGATTTTTGTTCTATTTTTTGACTTTCTTTTGTTTCGTGTTCTTCGTAAAAAAAGAAATTGTAAAGAAACGACAAGAAAAACTAAAGAATTTCCACGTTTTGTTCCATCACAAAAAAACTCAAATCAAGTTTCGTTGATGACACAAATTGGAGCTTGACTACACATGGTAAAAGAAGTGTGGAAAACATACCATGATGGTATAGGTTGACTTCCTTACATCGCGAAGTTGGAATCAAATGGAACTAGTTGGAGGATAGGAGAATTTCGGAAGTTTTATAATTGGAATGTCATCTTGGTAGAAGTTGGTAGAATAGCAAAGGAAAATAAGGTAACATTAAGTGCGACATTGGACAGGTTGCAAGATCGCCAATTCGTGAAAAAATGGAGTTTGCGCGTCATATAAAGGAGATTAGCGACTGAAACATAAAAAACTAAATTGAAGTTTGTGGGACTTTTTTGGCACTTATTATAAATGTGTTTTTGAATCTTTTAAAACTTTGTAGAAACATATAATGTTTATTTAAGCTGATTTTTTTATAAATTCAAACTTGCTTATAGTTTTATTAGTTTCGGCCCATTACATGTTTATATTTTATTGTTTTTATTTATTTTATTTAGTACGAACCCTAAAATTGCATAACTTTTTTTTTATTTGATAAAAAAGACGTGTAACCTTTAATGTTGTCGAAGTTAATGTTTTTTGTATTATATTTCACAAAATGTTCATTTTAATTAGTATTCACAAAATAAATTATTTAATATTTGCTGCCCAATGTGTTTTCATCATTAAGTTGGATATCGTGTACACACACACACACTAATTTTTTATGTATATGATTTTATTTTCATTATTTTTATCAACAATTACGTTAGGCTAAAAAATTTTAGTTAATGTTTTTTGGTTTATATAACCTATAACTCAACACAAACCAAGTATAGTTTATCTATCATCGTCGATTAGAAATGTAGTTGTTGTGTTTATCAAACTTAATAGACTTGAAAAATTGTAAGATAGAAAAACGATAACATCGATCGTGGGGGTAAAATTTGTTATATTTTTTGTTTTTTGATATTATAAAACAAAACAAAAACAACGACTAAGAGCTCTCATCCCATATTTGGTTTTTTTTGGTATACATGCCTTTTGTCGAATATCTAATCGGATATTTCATTTTTTGTATTACCAATTACGTTAGATCAAAAAGTTTTAGTTAATGTATTTGGTATATACAACAAACTATAACGTAACACAAACCAAATACATTTTCTCTGTTATGGTCGATTAAAAATGTAGTCGTTGTGTTTGTCAATCTTAATGGGTTTGAAACATTGTAAGATAGCAAAAACGATAGCATCGATCGTGGGAGTAAAATTTGTTCTAGTTTTCGTTTTGTGATATTATAAAACAAAATAAAAGCAACGACTAACTATTCTCATCGTTTACTTGGTTTTTTTTGTTATAAATGCCTTTTGTCCAAGATTTAATCGGATGGCCAATGTGTTTATTTTTATATTTGTGTTATATTATATATAAATGTTGTATTATATTACGATTAATGCATTAGTATTCCGCAATTATAACAATATATTTAATTGAGCAGCATTAAAAATATATCGGCGACCAAAAAAATAATTAATTAAAACAACCTTATGGCCGCTAAGGACCAACCGACCAGCCAGCAACAAATTGAGTGATTAACTACACCGCCAATCGCTATTAGCGTAGTGTACGCTAATTTCGTCTCGCTTTTCTTTTATTCTCCATTAGCGTAATTCATTCTATTTTTTTCTTTACTCTATTTAGGGTTAATTTTTTAGTACCACACAAAACGGAAGTACGTCATCTTTTAAATAGTGTGATGTACGGTTAGATTCAGACCGTACAAAAACGTACATTTTTAAGTGAAAAAGTACAATTCATTTTGTTTAGTAGCCGCGTACGCATGAGAATGTGCGGTCTAAAAAGGGGATCAAATCGGTTGTCAAATATCACGTTCGCATATATTTGTCCAACAACCACGTTTCGACTGTGTGAACGTACGATTAGTGTACTATTTGTCAGATTTTGTACAAATACCTATATTAGTGTAAGCATGTTTGCGATCGACAATTACTTTTTTCAAAGACCCAAATTATAATTATTAAACAATTAGAATGTATTATTTTTTTCAAAATTTTCAAATTCTTAATTAACGTAAACCACGGTAATTATTCATATACGCTAAAGAAACTTCTACGCTAATAGCGATTGGCGGTGTACTCTATTTTGAGTAGCAGCGTATCGATGAGATTGACGATATAGACGTAATGGTAACGTAGCGGCAACGGGGAGAACGTCTTATTTTTTATTTTGTTTTTTTGGGACGCCTTGGTGCGCTGGTTTTTATTATTTTTTGTTTTACTTGGGGCGTTGGTTTTTATTATATTTTGTTTTACTTGCGCTTAGACATCGCCCGCCGCGAAAGCGTTTGCGTCCTCCCGCGAGACGCCGTACGCCCCCAGCTAAGACAGGTATACCTGGCCCGGTGACGTCTTCGCGGGCCAATTCGAAATCTGTCGAACCGGCATCCGCGGGAGTCTCCGCGTTGTTCGCAACCTTTACAGCATTGATGCCACGCAATCAGTGATGTCATTCAGTTGTGACGGCCTGTGGTGGTGCCTTGCATTTCTACTGTTCAGCTGACGCCAGTTTCGCCGTCTCTGAAGCTATATTTTGCGAATATCGTCTATTCCTTGTTTGCTGACGCGGCCATAATCATTACAAATCATGGACCGTACAGAAGAGCTTACATTATCGACACCTGCCGCGGGCATCGCGGATGTATCTGTACAGAATCTGACTTCGGGATCTCAATTCCAGCACCGAACCATTCTCCCGTTTTTCGCCCCTTTTCCACGGCCCAGAACGGACAAATACAGTCTTGTCTTATTCTTGCCTGCGCAATAACTGTGTGTCCTTTCAACGTGCAGAAGTCGACATTGGAATGGTCTCGAAAAGAGAAAGGGAATCCGACAAATTTGCAAGCTGGATCCCCAGGTTGTTAAGAGGACTGAAAGTACCAAACCGTGTTCCAGCCACACGTGGCGACAAATAATGTGTTGTGTTTACAAAAATGCACAGTTTGAATGGTGCCATTTCAAACGAGAAGCATCTCTATTTTATTGACCCAGCGATCGTACGGTCATCCGGCGCACGTTTCAGTTTCTTCGCAAAGACAAAGTATAGGTGGGTTGACAAAGCGACAAAGTGGAGATTACGCTGTCACATTGTTCTACATTGTTTGTATGCGCAGAGTTTGTCTTGACGCTATATTGCCGTACCAGTGTGGAAATTGTGGCATTCAAAGAAGACTGTGGACTTTCGATGTCTTTTCGAACCGTTACAGTATTTTTACCCTTTTTTTTTTTTGCTATTTTTAATTTTCGCCTTCTTGTACCCTGTGTACGAAATCGTACACTTTTCTGGATGTTCCGTACAAATCTCAGAACCGAATTTTAAAAATTGCCGGTGTTGGTACCCACATTTATGGCATGGCGCAAAAGACAATCGTCAAAATTCACAATTTCCGTACAGAATTGGACACGCGGGTGAGACGCAATCGATGAATATCGAACCCTGTCGTAGAAAACCATTTCTATTCGAATGGGGGTCTTTGGATATTTCATGCCTAAACGTGGCATGATCCTGTCGACTGTCAATCGTAGTACATTGCGCGGATACAACTTAACCGTGGCACGCAAAAGTACAAAACTAGCCTTACTAGCGTCGCATTTGGCACTGCAAATCCACGGTTAGGGTATGTCCCCATGTACTTGTAACTTAGCGAACTTACTTTGTATTTTACCGCGGATCCGGCGGACCCGCTTTTCAAGTGTCCCTATGTGTAAGAACGTATCTTAAGTTACGTTTGTGACGATTGTATACGTCGACAATACCTGTGACGGTTGTCGATGTATTGTCGGACGTTGTTTTTTTGAACTGCTTGTGTGACGTCGCATGTCTTACCGTGACATTGTAGACGTACCGACTTCCACCCTGTACCGTTTCACGGTTGAAGAAGTTGCGTTTTGCCTTTGCGTCTCCTGTCCAGTCGACGTGAAATGGCATCAGAATTTCGAGACCCCTGCAAAAAAAACAAAAACCGTACAGGACGAAAATGGACAAAAGCAAACAAATTGTGTAATTTTCTTTGTCGTATTAAATGCAAACGGACAAAACATAACGACTTCCGTACTTTCCTTTGTCTTTGAAAATCGTGTGAAGTACTTCGAAAATTACAGCACATGCGAATATGTGTTCCTATTTGTTTCCATAAAATCCCTAGTTTTAAAACACATGAAGATGACGTTTTTTGTCGTCGAAGTGGGTCGAATAACACAGGACAACAATTTTTCGTACATCCTAAGTTCGAGGGTGACGCAAATTGTTCTCTACAAATTTGCGATTCTTTCGTAGGGTTGGAACTTAGGCAGTACGACGCTAAGTTTTGTAGGAAAACGACAGAAAAAAACCCTTACTTATGCACATGGGGACACACCCTTAGGCTCACCACCACCGCCCATACCGACAAAAGGCGTCATCATGCCACGGTACACCGCGAATCGTTATTAGTGTCAAAGTTAATTAGTGTTGAAGTAAATTTACCGTAATTGATGCTAATTAAGAATTTGAAATTTGAAAAAAAAAGGTGTATTCTAATTTTAGTGTTAGGGTGAAGTTCCATCATACATTTTTGTAATTGTACGGCAAACTCTACAGACCGAGTCGATTGAGTCGATGTTCCATCACGTAGAGTTTGTAAGCCACGTGTTTTAAATTGACTGGCGCCACGCAAGCTACGATCCAATATGGAATATCTTTCAGATTTTTAGCACCGACAAACTTAACTTCAAATCTTGACTTGCGTACCATGTACCCTCGTACGAAGTAGTCATAAGACAAAACTTTTATACTTTTTGCAAACGCCAGTCTGTACGACAACTCATTTTTTAGGGTTTCAGTTTTTGAACATAACGAAAGTCCTTTGATAGAAATAGTGTGACGAAAAAAAGTTACCGAAAATAGCGTGACGAGGGAATGTTATAAAATTTCGTTTTTATTTTCGGTTGTATTTTGGAAAGCACGTGTCATGTGCAAATCTTAAGATTTTTTGTTGGTTTTCCTTCATGACACGTAGATTAATCGTCCAGCGTGTCACAATTTTTTTTTCTGTATCTGCCAACCCACCTCCTCGAGGTGGGTTGATAGTTACAAAAAAAAATGAAGCCAACTCCTCGCATATTAACATCTGACGACCAAAATTACCTCCAAGACCTTCGGAGAGTATCGGCAAGATTCTCTGCAATGTTGTTTTTCGTATAAAAACAAAATAGGCGGTACGATTTGATACGGAGGGCCGCAAATTTTTGTAAACTACGCCAATTTTCGCGTGATGGAACGTCACCTTTAATGCTAATTTATAACAGCAAAAATGGAATATTTTCTGTACGATTATACACATTAATATATGTATCCAAACAAATAATTAAAAATCGTACGCCGTCGTGAAATATAAATATCCGTAAATGGCAGACTAATTTACGTGTCAAAATAATCCCTTTTGTTCAGCGCACGTTCCTATGCGTGCGCGTCTGATTTAATTCATTTTTTGTAAAATTTTCACTTGAAAATGTACATTTATGTACGGTATGACATCGACCGTACACCACACTATTTATATATCATTGTACTTTCGTTCTTTACACTATTTTGTACGGTACGTTAATTAACGTCAAGGAAAAATTAAAAGCATGTATCCTATTTGAGGAATAAAATCAAAATTTTAAGAACCCAAATTAGAGTTGTTGACACTAATAACGATTTGCAGTGTAGTCATCCGCCGACCCCATCGATAGAGGTGCATGCTTTTCGTCGATGACTTCACTTGCCAGGAAATTTTGCACAACCTATATCGTGGTTTAAACGTTTAAACGTTTGAGCTATGTTCGAAACCTACCTCCCGTACGAGTACAAGTAGATACACAAAGTTCTTATCGTATGTAATACTTGATACGTACGACTTTCAATACTATACGAAATCTTGCACGAACAATTTGAACCAACTTTGCCCGCGTTGGTCTGGTTTTCTCTGTTCCGTATAGCGGACGCCGATTGTTCACCCCCATATAGTTGTTGCGGCACAGTCAATTAAGTAATTTACGATTATCAACACGCAAGGGAAAGTACATAAAATCGCCTCTGAATCGTAGATCGAGGTGATCGACGCCATTAAAGTGCTTTTATTTGTCGTTTTACCTTGTAGGGTTGCGTACCGTACCGAATTTCACCTGTTATACGGCGGTTTGACATTAACGAATCAACGAAGACAGAGAAGTGCTAGCTCGTTAAGTACTCTATAACGGTTTTTTATTTTTTTGCACTGCTGCCGATGTCGCCCGTGTATTGTACTTCATAGGTCGCAAAAGTCAAAATTTTACATAACCGAAACTGACTGTTTTTTTTTTCAAAATCTGAGTAACCAACGCCTGACCGGGTTATGTCACGCTCCAAAATTGTTAACCGTTAACCGACCGACGTTTACGAAAATAAAAGTTAACCGAAACTCGATTTCTCGCGACTACCCGTACCTGCGCGTAACCGCAAAAGTACAAAAAAAAAATGTTAGTTTTTCACGACGTATGAATAAGGGTGGCGTTCCATCAGACGAAAAGTGAGGTTGTTTACATAAATGCGTACCTCTCCAAACTACGCCGTACCTCTTATTATGTTTTTCTAAGCGAACAACATTACAGAGAATCTTGCCAATATTAGGAGGTAACAATGACCGTCGGATGTTTTTTTCGCGAAGCATTCGCTTCCAAAGTTTGTGTAAATAGTGATGTACCTCGAGGAGGTACATCACTATTTATATAAAAAATTGAGTGACGACACGTTGGATAATGAATACACGTGTTAGGACGACAACTAGCGGAAATCGAAATTTTTTGCACATGATATATACATTAAAAACTCCAATTGAAACGAACTCTCATCGCGCTATTTTCGTTACCAGCCATTTGTAACACTATTTGGCAGCGCTCATTCGTCACGTGAAAAAGCATAAACCCTAAAATAATGAGCTGGCATCTGACAAGCGTTTGCAAAGAGTACAAAATTTGTGTGGTACGATGCCTTGGTCCGAACGTACATGGTTTGCAAATGAAGAGTTCGAGTTGAAGTTGGTTGGTGAAAAAAGTATTTGACGATTTTCAATATACGATCTTATCTTACGTGGTACCACTCATTCCCGAGCACGTGGATTACTGACTTTACACGAAGTAACATCGTTCAAATGTAGCATCCTGTAATGTTGGCCGTAGAATTTCATAAAATCCTGATGGAACGCCACCCTAAGCTAATAACTACGATTTGTCGCGTTCCTTAAGATTTGCGAAATGAAGTGTTACTACCGTGTCAGATTCGCGACGCTAATCATGATGTCACGTACTTCCACGATACCAAAGAGTACAAAGTAGTGTTGGGTGTCGAGTAAATTTATATCGCGATAATTTTGATATTCGATATATCGAATATCGATCGAGCAGAATCTTCGATATATCGTACAGGGACCAACATAAATTATCGCGACATATATCGCGATATATAGTGTTTTTTAAACTTAATATTTAATATTTTAATATAATATGTTATTTTAGCGAAAAATACAAATTGTCTGATACTCCACGTACGACGTGATTTTCGTTCCGTGACTTAAAGGTAGACGTCGCAAAATCTAACCGGCAAAAAAATACAAATTTTTTAATTCGTATAATTACATATTTCGGGTATGGTTACATGAGGAGGTTTATGTACAAAAATTAGGCCTTGGTTAACATCACGTAAATTGTGTATATAAGTTTTTTTATACGTGTTTTGATCTGAGTGATTCCTTGTAAGTTGACGATCAAATCTCTAAAATCGTCAAAGATTTGAAAACCGACCATTTTCTTATGGAAATCCGTACTTGCGCATTACGTACGTGTACTTCGCAAGTGTACTGTACCGAATCAATGTACCTCAGAGATCTCCTTCACTCTGTTGACTTTCAGGAAAAAATTGTATTTCTTTTCGGCAAAAAATTTACGGTCACCTTGTCCGAAGCCACGTGACTTTGGAGACCCGTGTTTTTTTTTTTTAATGCTTCGATATATCGGCGATACGATAAATTGACGTTATATCGACGACATATCGCGATATTTTGCTTTTCGATATATCGAAGCGACATATCGATTATCGGGTACCTGAAATTCGATATATGTATATATATATATATATATATATATATATATATATATATATATATATATATATATATATATATATATATGTATCGAATATTGGCAAAAGGTCCTCGATACCCAACACTAGTACAAAGTACAAAATGTTGGATTGTATGGACAGTACAAAATTTTCATTTTTTTTCGTTTTTTGCTCGACCGACCGTAACCGATTTTTTTTTTTCTGGTGAATCAACCGACCTCGACCGCCCGGCCCCCAAAATATGGCAACCGAATCCGTTCCGGATCCGGCGCGGGCGGTCGGTAAACGGTCGGTCACGGTTTCGGTTGACCGTTTGCGACCTCTGTTGTAACCTGCGGATCCGCTGAAGACCGACACCTTTGCCGATACGCCGTACCGAAAGCAGTCGGCAAGCGTACGGTATCGCACACCGTTACACCGTGAATCGCTATTAGCGTACATGACGCTAATTGGGGTACCCCTTTTTTTGGGGCAAATTCTCAAATAGAATAAAGTACGCTAAATGTTTTTGCACGTTATTTGAGGTACCCCGCTCAATACGCTTCATAACTGTAATTTAGTGCCCTTTTAAATAGTGTGGTGTACGGACTGCCATATCTGTATTATTCCGTACATTTTTAAATTTAAAAGTACAGAAAATATAATAATATATAATTGCGTAAATATTTTCCGGCATACGCAGATGACAAAAAAACGCAACGGCGTACGATTTGAACAATTTCGTACATCTACATGTTTTAGTGTGGACATCTTATGTGCCGAAAATTTTTACAAAGCAGTTTACAAATTAGAGTACATGATAAATTAGTATCATGGTGTACCCGAAAAAACACAATTTACCGTAAAGTACGCTAATTGTTTCATTACGCTATATTTTTTATTACGCTAATAGCGATTCACGGTGTACCTTGTAGTTGTAAACGTTTTTTTCTGGAAGTAATATATCCACGTCCACAATAAATGTGTATACAGAGAGCCTGACACCTGTAATAAATCAAACTTTGCAACCGTACAGCCCCGCGAATCCCGGAAGCGACGCTTCTTGTAACGCAGAGTATAAAACAAATTTGCGGAGAAAGTACAGTACATTACACGATGAGGACGTCACCGTACAGATTGCCTACCTACCACACGAGGCATTTCTGTTCCGCAAAGGTGCAAACTACCAACTTCGTTTGTATACAAGCACCACGATTTGAACCGATGTGACCGTACATTCAATAGAATACAAAAAGCTTTTATTAACTACTAACACGTGTCACTATACACGTAAAGTATTCTCTGCGCAAGTGGACTGCCGACCGGCGATCACACGCCATGTCGTTTACCGATGTGGAACGAAATGCTGCTTGCGATATCTTCGCAATATGTACGGCTACGTCCTTATCGTGGACCTTTCCCTGTTTTTGTCCGGAACAAACAGTGTTACTTTCGAGATTACTGTAGTGGAGCCGTACGTTTCCAAAGTTCAGTAAATCTCAGTAGTATTTTGTACTAGTAGGTGGTAGCCTCTAACCGGATAATAGCTATACCTTTTTGTGACTTAATCGATGGTCCATAATTCGGGTCAACACATCGACATGAAACTACAGTATCGATATGCATCGGCAAGATACTGGATCAATACTTATCAATATCGCGATGGTTGACTCTGCTGATATGGCTTGGTAGGGACTGATTGCCGGATTGGTTCTTCTTAAATGCTCTCTTGCTCCTTTCCACATCGTTGTCACAATCTGCGACGCGTCGCCACGATTCGCGACTGAATGCGACGAGAATTCTGAGGTCACCTTTGCTTCGGGAATCTTTGTTGTCATATTCGCGTCAAGTTGGACACGATTGTGGTCAAATTCGCTTCAAGATGTAGTACAGTACAGTATAAGGTGGAGATATAGACGAATTTAAGGCGAAAATAGCTCCTGCCACTTTGGCTTCTGTGATCAAACATACGAGCATACGATACAAGTTTTGACTCGTACTTCTGACTTGTAAGAGTAAAATATGAGTCACGCTTTTCGTACGAAGTGAAGTCAAAGGATTCAAGTACTGTACTGTATGAGCAGAAATGAGTCTATGACGCCCATGACGTGGACGAAATATTTTCCGGAAAAATCCACGGATGTCATATTTGATATTTCATTTCCACGGAAAACCTGACTATACAGATAAACCTGGTAGCTGTGAGAAATAGTGGCGCGTGTTGAAAATTCACAGTCGCGATATTTATATTTAATAGTCTCTGATATAGTGTGATATCAACGACTATCGAGCGCAAAGACAAAGGCTTGATGTATCACGTGACACGTGGTGACGACTGACGAATAAAATGCTATTGCCGATAGAGCGTGGTATATATGTGCTATATCCTGTAAGATTAATATAGAGTATGCGCTGTCGTCGGCCAATCTGACGCGGGATTCGTGGCTTGAAAGTACAGTACCTCAGTCTGGACTCCATGTTCCAGGCGGCAACAAAAGCACAGTAATTCCACACCGACTTCTTCTCGTCAATAACTGACCGTCTGATCAGCATTTTTTTTGGTACGAAATATTTTTCATACATTGTCTAACGGAGCAAAGTACAGGTAAGTACTGTAGGTTCGGCCTCCAGATTCTTTGCACAAATTGCGATCGCATTTTATTCCCTCGTTGCGCTAATGTTTGTCAGCCCCGCCTTGCATCACTTCTAGCAACGCCGTACGCTTCAAAAGCTGGATCCAGACCAAAGTTCCAGGACTGCAAAAGTCCAAACTATGAAACATCGCAAGCGTCAATATGCCAAATGTACGGAAAGTCATTTTGTCACATGCAAGATGATTTACTGCGCTTCAGCTACAGTATCTGCCTCCGTCCCTCCGAAGTAAACGATCAGAACTAGTACCGTACCTTACCGTACCGTACCATCGTTTGAAAGCCACAAGAACGTTTGGCAAGTTGCGTATTAGGCTCTCTTTCACATTTTCCAAACTACCCGTTCATTTGTCGCTACAGTACAGTACTGTAGCCCCCATCGCGACGTGACACACCTCCCAACCCACTCTCCCTACCTGACACACACACGACGACTCCAATTATTACAGTACTGCACAGTACAGATTATTTCAATATTCCCTCGGTCCTCCTCTCGCTCGTCTCTACCTCTCTCTACCTCTCTCTTCCTCTCTCTTCCTCTCTCCTCCTATTCCCCCTCTCCTCTCCTCTCTCTACACTATCTGCCACTCTCTTCCTATTCCTCCCCCCACAATGTTTTTATTTCACAACCACACCTTTTCCCTTCTTCATTCCTAGTTGCCTCCCTTGTCTCTCCTCATTCCCTTCTCTCCCTCTCTCTTCTTCCCTCCAACTCTCTCTGTTCATTCCCTCTCTCCCTCTTCCTTTCCCCATGGGCCACCCCCAGGCCCTCCACATCGGAGTGGCCGTACGGTCGGACGAGGCCAGCCGAGCCGCCCTCCAATGGGCTCTCTCGGAATTCGCCATTCCCGAGGCTCTCCCGCACCTGCTTGTGACACTTATTCACGTTGTATCGGACGTGCCAAACGAATGTAAGCGCAACAACCACTGCTGCAAGGACACGTGGCAGGAATGGACAAATACACCTTGGATCGTTTTTAGTGTTGAAAACACTACAGTAGTTCCGTGCCGGTTTTTTTTTTTGTCCTCTGACCACAAAATAGTGTTACAGAAAAAACTTTTTTTTTTTTTTTAACGCTAATTCTAAACGGTTCAAAATCAGAAACATTACTTCGAAATTAGTTAGAATTAATAACACTGATATAAACTCCACGGTAATAATGTCTTTAATCCAATAGTGTTTCATGCTGTACTTCTCTTAATACACCTGCACTGCTTCAGGAGCCGAGCCAGAATCACTGCTAAAATAGGTTACAGAGGAACTGAAACAGAATCGTTGATGCAAGGACACGTGGCAGGAATGGAAAAGTATTGCCCTTAATACACGTGGCAGGACTTGAAAGACAACCTCTTTTCATAGTACACATGGCAGGGGGCTCAAACTGGAGTATCACTGCAAGACTCATGGCAGGATAAAAAATACTTTTTTTAGTCCACGTGGCAGATACTGAGACACAGTGATTGCTATAGGAAACCTAGCTGGACCTGGAATTAGGCTGATGTTGTCATTAGTTTCAAGGGATTGGTTTTTAGGTTTCGGTTGGAAGTTCTGGTTTGGATTTGACCAGTTTATTCAATTTTACTGATTTTGAATGGATCAGTTTGCGGCATTTTTGTTTTATTACGTTTTTTTTTTTTTTTTTTTTTTTTTACTTTAATCCTTTCTGATGTTTCTGAAAATCATATGTTTGTCTTCATATTCGGTCTAAAAACTGTCTCCATGCAGTTGACTGTCGTCTCAAAAATATACTCTTTTAGTGTGTATGAAGAAAATATTGGAACTTTGTCACCTGCAACCTTTTTCTGTGTATTGTTAGAGGAATGGGAGAGGGGCCTTGGGAGAGGGAGGGAGGGGGAGAGAGAGTTTTTTCGCCTTTTTAAAGCACACTAGGTAAATGACATGGCAGAGGAAGAGGGGGGAGCGAGAGAGGAGAGCGAGTGGGAGAGGGAAGGGAGAGGAGAGGCACTCCATCACCGTTTTTAAGCACCCTAGGTCAATAACACAACAAATGATAAGTCTGGAATTTTATTTTCTCTTATTCTAGTGTATTTTGTGTAGAAGATGGTCTTTTGTGGTCTTTTGTGAACTTTCTAATTTTTGATATTTTTTGTGTACAAAAATGTTAAAGACATGTGTTCTTTTGTTTATATTTTTCTCTTTCCTCCCCTTATACTTTTTTAGAGCCATCGCACTTGAAGCTTACTGCATTCTTTCCCTCCTCCTGTTTTTTTTTTTCCCTGCGGTTAGATGGCAAAATGATTCGAGTGAGTGAAGCCGAACCTCGGGCAGTTGCCGAACACGTGAGCGAAAATGTTTTGCCATTTTTGTCTGACTTGCAGGACCTCTGCGACGAGGCTGAGGTATTTTTAAAAACCTTTTATTTTTACCTTTCATTACTGTTTGTTTTTTGTCAGTATTGCGGGATTGTCAATATTGCTCTAATTTGATTTTGAACTTTTCCTTTTTTCGAATGGTCCACTTCTGGCTCTTTCTCTCCCTCGCCCTTTTGTTTTTCTCTTTTACCTCCTTGGAGGTGTCCACGCCATCTCGTTCTTTCACTCTCTGCCCCTTTCTCTTATCTCCTGCTCCTCCAGCATGTTTTTAATGGTGAAGTATACTTTACTGTGAGTTTCTAAACTGAAGATGAAGGAAAGAAATTGAAAGACGATAAGAGAAAATGCAGTTGGGAAGGGAAAGGAGAGTGATACAAATGGGAGTACATGTGATAAGCACATATAGGATAGGTAGGACAGGTAGGAGAGAGAGGAGGGGAGAGCAGAGTGGAGAAATAGCGGAGGAGAGCAACGCCAGGGAGGGGCTCTAGGAGAAAGATAGAATAGGAGAGAAGAACCAGTAAAGGATAGCGACACCGAGAACGCAGACGATTTAGGAGAGGGAAGGGAAAGGATAGAAGACGAGCAAGATGGGAAGGAGTAGACGTGGGGAGGAGACTAGAGAAATAGAGTCCGACCACACGAGAAACCTGGGAATTTCATGGTCGATCCTGTTAACTGGAAAAGGATATTGATATTTTAGCTTTCTTCTCAAGCTTCCTTTCCTCTTTTGTCTCTGTTTTCTTGTGGTTGCCCTAGGTGGCTTCGTCGATCGAGGTTCTGAAAAATGACCTCCGACCGGAAGCCATAATGGAGGCAGCGGCCAACCTCAATGTTGGGGTACTTGTGCTCGGAGGATCTCCTCTTACCACCACGTAACTCTCTCTCTCTCTCTCTCTCTCTCTCTCTCTCTCACTCTCTCTCTCTCTAACTCTTTCTTTGTTCCTTTTTGGGTTGCTAAGTTCTTTCCTACACTATGTTCTTTTTTTTATGTCTCCTGCTCCCTCGCCGTCCTTTCCCTTCTCTCTCCAGCTAATCTGTGCCCTTTTTCTGGTCAATAAATGAACTCTTTTCACTGTATATGCTTTCGTTATTGTCCTTGCTATCTCACCTTGATCCCTCTTCCTCTCCCTTTGATTTCTGCATTTTTTTGGCTAGTAAGTTTTCGTTTCTCCATTTCAGTGTGCCATCACTGTAATCTCTTCTTAATATCCCTCTCTTTTTCCCTCTCCATCTACTCTTCAACTAACTCTCTCTTCCTCTTCTTCTGTCTCTCCCTCCTCCATTCCTCCCTCTTCTACCTGACGGCACCAGGGAGAGTGAAGAGGGAAATAAAATTGGTGGTCGGAATGGGAAAATCATGGTTATTTAGAATGCCATTTTCTTATGAATGCCATCTTCTTTCTTCTGGAAAGATTTAGATGAGAACACAAAGTAGATTGGTGTGTAAAGATAACCATTTGCATAGACAGATTGAACACCTTTGACCGAACATTGAAGCATGAACTGTACAAGTGTTCTAACTGTTAACTGTGTAAACACGGAACACAGTTAAACGGTTCACTTGGAGCACAGTCGAAAGTACAAAACTTGAAACTCTGTTTAGCTGCCTAAGCATAAACTCTTTTAAATGGTCAAAACACAGAACACTCCATTGAACAATTAAGCCTAGAAATTCTGTTAAACTGTCAAAATACAGCATTGTGCTACGCTGTCAAAACCCTGAAGGCTGTTAAATTGTCAAAATGAGGAGCTCTATCAAATCGAACTGTTGAAACACGATACACAAAGACATGAATCTCTACAGGTACTACACATTTCAGACTTATAGCCGGTGAAGGCTAAGCACGTAATATCCTGAATTATTGGAGGTTGAATACTACACACTTAATAAGTAGTGGTAGAAGGGGGGAAGGAGAAGAAGAGAAAGAGAGGAGAGGGAAGGGGAAAGTGGGAAGAGAGAAGAGGGAAGAGGGAAAAGGGAGAGGGAGACACTGAAAACTGCAAATAAAACAGTCCACACTGAAAATTGAACATGGAACACCAAATATGGACAGCCTGAAACGTAACATGCTGACTGGTAAACGCTGAACTGTTTGGTACTGACAACTGAACTTTGAATTAGAACACCGCATGAACAGCTATACTGCTTATCGTTATTAGAGTTAATAACACTAATTCATTCGCGACTTTTTTTGTCATAAAATAGTGTTAACAACACTATATGAGGGAGTGGACTACTATCTGTCTCCCTGCACTAAATTAGTATCATATATTCTAATTCTAATTTCACATTAATGCTTAGAAATCCTTAATGCTAATAACGATGAGCAGTTTAGTTGAGAATCGAACACTTGCAAACACTACATTTTGGAACCTCCGTGAATATGGGACCCAAATAGAACTGTCAAAGCATAATGGAATATTAAGCCTATTCGGACTATGGTGAAATATGGGATGTTGACCGAGATTTGTACCTCTTTGGTACAAAATTGGTACTTGTTTGTGCCATTTTATACCAAAAGGTGCAAATTTCGATCACTATCCCGAGATTTCACTGCAGTCAGGATAGGCTTGATGACAAATTTGAAAGCGGGAGATTCTTTTGGCCTAACTTGAGTTTAACATAAACGTTTTTAACTGGGTCTAATTCGATTCAATCTAATTCAACATAAGTGATTTAATTTATTCATGTGTTTGTGTTTCTTTGTTTGCAGTTGGGGCACAATTGCATATTGTACGGCTCCTGGAAAACAACCTCTGGGCTGTATAGCAATTTCTGTTGTGGACGGAAAAAAGCATAAGGAGGTTTCCAGTACAGGGGAACTGCTCTCTAGTAGAAGTTTCTCTCCCTCTTCTGTTCTAGGAGTAATAGAGAGTGAGGCAGAAGGAGGAGGAAGTTCCTCCTCTTTCAGTAGTACAAATGGGAGTTCACAAATGCTAGGAGTTCACAATGGGCCTTCCTCTTTGGTTCCTGCTCTGGTTTCAAGAAGAGAGAGATGGAGAAATCGGAATGTGGGGAAGGAGAATGAGGGAGAAGTAGGAGAAGTGGTAGGTCCATTGAATGTTGATGTGGGTCTCGGTTATGCGGTGGAAAGTGGGAGAGAAGATGGGGAAGATGGAGGAGGAGGAGGAGGAGAGAGGTACATTGGTTCTTATTCTGGTTCACCGACAAGTTTTCCTGCAGTAGTTTCTCCTAACTCTTCCGGTGCTTTTGGGGAGATTCCCAGATTTTCACCGAGAAGAATATCTCCTCCTCTTCCTACTATTGAAAGCCCCCCCTCTCGTACTCCTCAAGAATCTCCTCGGGCTTCTGAATCGCCAGAAGAAAAGCAATATTTTGACGGGGAGAGAGAGGAGAAGGAAGCGGACGGAAATGGAGGAGAGGATGAAATTTTGGAGGGCAAGGGAGAGTTAGGGACAGAGGAAGGTAAGAATGAACCGTGGGAAGGAAAAAAAGGAGGTGAGGTGAACATATTGGAGGAGATAAAAATGGGAGAAGGAGAGGGCAGGGGAGAGGATAGAGGTCAGGTGAATTTGAAGGGCGAGGGAAATAATGGAGAGGAAGAGGTAGGGCAAAGAGGTCAGGGTATTGTATTGGGAGCGGTAAAAAAGGAAGAGGGAGAAGGAGAGGAAGGAAGTCAGGTGAAGGGAGAGGGAGAAGGAGGAGGAGGTCAGTTAAATTTATTTGGGAAGGTTCAAAAGGAAGAGGTAGAGGGAGAAGTAGAGAGCATGGGTCTTCAGAAGGAAAGAGAGGATGAGAGAGTTGTAGTGGCCTCAGAAGACGAGGTGGGAGAGGTAGAGAAGAAGGAAGAACCTCTCCCTACTATTCCTGTGGCTGTTGAACACCGGGCAGCTTTGTCAGAAACCACAGAAAGAGAAGGAGAAGGAGAGGAGAAAGAGTTGGTTGTGGATATCAGAACAGTGGACAAAAAGAAAGCTGAGGGAGTAGTGGCAGAAGGTAAGGAGGAGGAGGAGGTTTCCCAGGAAGAGATGGTGGATGGAGTGGTAGTGGAAGGGTCGGTTAAAGCAGTTTTTTCTCCATCAGTGGAGGCATGTATAGCCGAGGAGAGGGTTGTACAAGAGGAGGAGACAAATTCAGAGGCAGTGGTTGAAGAAGGAAATGCTGAGAAAGAAATATCTGTAACTCAAAAAAGTGTGGAAGAAGAAAAGGACAAGGAGAAAAAAGATGAGGGAGAGACGAAAGAGGAAAAATTTGTGACTGACGTTGCGGATGTATCAGCGGCTTCTGCATCAGGAGGAGATGGGAAGGAGGAGGAGGAGACTTTCGAAAGAAAAGATGGAGTGGTAGTTAGAGAGGAGAGATTGAGAGGAGGAGATGGGCAGGACGAGGAGGGGGGCAAAGCTATGAGAGAGATTCTACAGGATAGTACAGGGATGGCACCAGAGAGGAGAGAACAGAGCGACGGAGCGGGAGAAGAGAGAGGAGTGAACAGTGAGGTTTTTGTGTTAGAAACAGAATCTGTACCTTTTAGAAGTCCCAGAGAGGGACAGGGAGAAGGAGAAAGAGAAGGAGAACAAATACAAGCACAAATAGAAGGAGAACAAGCAAGAGGAGAAGGAGAAGGAGAAGTAGAACAAGTACACGTACAAGAAGAACAAGCAGGCGGAGACAGAAAAGCGGAAGAATCAGAACACAAAGTTTCCGGAGTAAACGTAATTGATTTATCCGCAGAAGATGAAGATCTAGTACCAGTTATTGGGGAAGACGGATTAACCCCTTTACAACGGGCCAGGTTGGCATATAGAGCTGGAAATTTACAGTCTATGACTTCCGGTTCTTCTACCCAGTCTTATTCTGAGGAGGGTTCCGGAGACCAGACAGGAGGGAAAGTAGAATTTGCCCTCCCTCCTCCAAGTATTACTAGAGCTGCGAAAATGTCGGGAAAACTTGCGTCAAAAGCTAATTTACCAACATCGATGGGAGGAAGGGTAAGCAAGAAAAGTTTCTTCTTTTTCTTTGTTATTTTACGCTGTGTTTTGGTGTGAGAAAGGAGAGCTGAGGAAAAAATGAATGGATGGATGTTTTTGGTGTTTGTTTACAAGCTGAGAATTTTTTTTTTTGTGAATTATGGTGGAATTTAGTTATATGTTATAACTTTAAAATGTAAAAACAAACCAGATATTTAAAATCTCCGTCAAAACCCAATCTTGTATTGAAAATGGGATGTGGGTTTCTTCAAAATTTCTTCCCATTTTTTAGGGCAAAATGGACCGAAAAGCAAAGGAAGAAGCGGAAATCGCTGTTGGGAGAGCAATCCGAGAAAGTATGGGCCAATCCAATGTACCCCTTATTGTGCCACGTGTCAAAACCGATTTTAAGATTTATGCGATGAAAGAATTACATGTTGCTATGGATCATTTTTGGCCCAATCATATTTTAGGAGAAGGAAGTTATGGGATCGTTTATAGAGGAATGTTAGATGGTGTGGATGTTGCGATTAAACAATTGAAAAATCCGGAACATAATGCGGCCATGGAAGAGATTGAAAGAGAACTTGAAGTGCAAAAAAGATGTGAACACCCAAATCTAGTGAGGCTTTTAGGGTATTCTATTGAGGATCGAAGTTTGGTTTACGAGTATCTTTGTAACGGTTCTTTGGAGGACCGACTTCTTTGTATGGGAGGATCTCCACCGTTGCTTTGGCCTGATCGATGTCGAATAGCAATGGAGGTAAGTTTGTTGGTTTTCTTTTATAATCCCTCTCTCTCTCTCTTTTCTCTCTCTCTCTCTCTCTCTCTCTCTCTGTCTCTCTCTCTCTCTTTCTCTCTCTCTCTCCACAAATTTACCTACTAATAGAGCGAAAAGCTGATCTAAGTGTGCCTCAAAAGTTTGGCGTTCATCTAAAAACAGATTCTAAACCACCCACTTTTTGAGGCAATCTTTAATAAAAACCCCAATCCACACTAATTCAGGTGGCTGCTGCACTCCACCATCTCCACACTCGAAATCCCCCCATTGTCCATCGAGATGTGAAACCCGCAAATGTACTTTTAGACGCCGACTTTGTCGCGAAATTGGGAGATGTAGGACTCGCCCGACTTATGGCCGATATGCAAAATGGAAACACTCACATTATCCGAAAATCCGTTATTGTGGGAACCGAGCATTATGTCGATCCCGAATATCTTTGTGCTCGAAGAGGATATCTCGGTCCCAAATCCGACGTATATTCGTTTGGGATTGTGTTACTTCAGTTGTTAGTGGGAGGGATTCCAAATCTTAGAAAAATAGATATTGCAGTTGAACAAGATAATTTGAATACCCTTTTGGATCAGAGAGCGGGAGAGTGGCCAAAGGGGCTTGTAATGGATATGGCAAATTTAGGGTTATGGTGTTCGGAAATGGATAGAAAAGATAGACCGGATTTAGAGGAGGAGGTGATTCCTGCGTTACTGGAAATTTGTGAGGGGGCCGCGGCCGAGGTTTTGGAACAGGAGGTGAAGAAGGAGAGAGCGAGAGCTGAGGCTAAGGCAAAAGAGGAGGCACTTTTGGTAGCGAGAGAGGAGGCCGCGAAATTAAAGGCCGCGGAGGAGAGGAGGTTGGAGGACGAGAGAGAGAGGAAAGAAGCGGCGGGTAGCGGCAGCGGAGAAGGAGAGGGAGAGGGAGAGGGAGAGGGAGAGGGCAGAGAGGGAGAGAGAGAGGGAGAAGGAGAGGGAGAGGGAGAGGGAGAGGGAGAGTGAGAGGGAGAGGGAGAGGGAGAGGAGAGATGAGTTTAAGGCGAGTAGTCCTGCGAGGAAGCAAAATCAGAACATGGGATTTGAATTGCCGTCTTCCAATGTCAAATCTTCTCCGAGAGCGACTCCAAATCTTTCTACCGCAGTAACTGCCAAAACTGGAAACGGACAGTCTTCAGATTCTGTCTCAGCACAAAAGGACAAAACAGCGGCATCTGGCGGATGTGCCTGTGTGGTCATGTGAGGAAACAGACAAGGAAAGAAGAGGACAAAGGAAACAGGTGAGGCGTGCACGCTTTTTTTTTCTTTGGGGGGGCCAGGGGGGAGGGACGGGGGAAAGGGTTCTTCTGGAAAGTATGTAAGGTTGATGTCCTTCTCCCTCATCCCCTTCCCTTCCCTCCCCGTCCCCCTCCCCTCCTTTCTCCTGCCCTGCCTCCATACCTCCCTCCCTCCTTCTCTCCCTTCCTTTATGATTAAGGACTCTGAAAATCTGGGATTTTTGGATTCGGTGACAGGTGGAAAAAGAAAAATGAAAAGGAGAACCCAGATTTGGTGTTTATATATTCACAAAAAAGAAAAGCCAAAGAAAACCCCATGTCAAAAGTTGTGAAAAAGTATATGTATGGTTGGGATCTTCCGGATGTGAATCTCTTTGTTGCCATTAATGGTTTTTGGACTTATTAATGGCAATCACAAAAAAAGCAAGTGCTAAGCAGCCGATTATTAACAAAGACAGTATATAATGTGGAACACATGATTAATTTAAGGAGTAGTGAAGTGATAATTAAATAACCCTAATTTAATTACAAGAGTTCAAGACCTCCCGTTATGGAAATTCCTGACTTATGTAATAATAGGGGAATAGGAAAACGCTAGCAAATGACAAAAGGAGTATCGGTTTATCAAAATCTCTCGAGTTTTATTCAACTTTTGCCATATTATACGTTAGAGCATTATTTAGCATTAATTATATTTGTTGTGATGCTGTGTTTCGCTATTTTATGGTTCTTATTGCGTATCATTTTTAGTGCTAGAACGTCGTTTTCACAAGCCATAATTAGTTTCTATTTTTTTTTTCTTTTTTTACCTTATTTAGGATGTATTTTTAATATTTGACCTGACAGTGCTTTGAGTTCTTTATTCTTCTCGTCTATTATTCGGACGTGCGACAAAAAAACATATTATTGGGATCATTCATTGCATTAATTGAAGTGGGTTGTCTCCAAAATAAAACCAGTTGTCAATAGGTCATGTCATAAACCTTTGTTTCATTTGCTAAATTGTATTCCTAGTGATTTCGAATGAGTAATTGCTGTCTGTGTTTCTTGTGTTTTCATTCTTGTCTTCTCGGCAAGGATTGTTCCTTACACTTTTCTCTTGTTAGTCCTGTAATGTTCCTTTGTGGCTTTAGCGTTCTTTCATGTTTTCTTATGACGTCGACAATGATGGCTTTATTGGCTGCAAGAATTATGATCACTATAATTAAAGTTTGTATTTGGACTTGCAAATCACCCTCTACTTAACTCTAGTCTTGCGGTCGGAATGAAAGTTCAAATATATCAACCGGCTAACTTGACCAATTCGTGTATGGTTTGATATATAAATTAGGGAGTAAAAAATCTTGACAAAAACAGTTGACTGGACGTCAATTATAAAAATATACATAAAAACAGAAAATAAAAAATCCAGTTACAAGGTCAAACATTTGGTACACGAATTTCTTGCCTACGGGAAATGGGTATTTGTTGAATCACGGTTTACCGTACTGAAAAATGTTTTCACCCGACGGCTTGAGAACCAAAAGGACGAATCAAAATTGATATCGATGAATCGCTAAATAGATATTGATATATCGGTAAACAGATATCGTTGTGTCGCAGAAGTGGTATCCATGTATCAAAAACCGGTCTTGGTGGAGTCCAGAAGTAATATCGATGTACCGAGAGTTCGACACCGATGTGTTTCAAAATGGGTGTCGAAGTATAGCAAAATTAACGTGAATGTATCGCTGTATCGACGTATCGCAGAAGTGAACTCGATGTAGCAGAAAACAGATAGCAGAAGTGATATTGATGTATCGGAAAACCTGTCGACGTGTGGCAAAACCGATATCGTTGTATGGTGAAATTGATATGAATGTATCGCAATATCGCTGTATTGTAGAAGTGATATCGATGAATCGCTAAATTGATATGGATGTATCGCTATCTTGACATTGGTATAATGCAATATAGATATCTTAAGTATCGCAGAAGTGATTTTAATGTATCGCAAGATTGATATCGGTGGAGCACAGAAATGATATAGATGTTTCGAGAATTCGACCCCTATGTGTTGCAAAATCGATGTCAACGTATCGCAAAATTGATGTGAATGTTTCGATATATCCCTGTATCGTAGAACTGATATTGATGTATTGAAAAACTGATGCCAATGTGTTGCAAAACCAGAATCGATGTATCGTGAATTTGATATGAATGCATCGCTGCATTGCTGTATCGTAGATGTGATATCCATGTAGAGCATAATTGATGTCAGTGTGTTGCAAAATTGACATGGATGTATCGCTACATCGATATTGATGTATCACAAAATAGATATCGTTGTACCGCAGTAGTGATCTCGATGTATCGGAAAACCGATGTCGATGTGTTGTAAAATCAAGTCGATGTATTGCTAAATGGATATTGATATATCGCATATACCGCAAAACAGATATCGATGTATCGCAAAAGTGATATCGATGTGTCGAGAAACTGTTGCAAAATCTACATCGATGTAACGTGAAGTTGATATGAATGTATCGCTACATCGCTGTATCGTAGAAGTGATATTGATGTATCGCAAAATCGATGCTAATGTTTTGCAAAATTGATATCGATGTATCGCCAAATTGATATGAAATTATCGCTCTATTGAGTTTGATATATCGCAAATAGATATCTTTGTATCGTAAAAGTGATCTTGATATATCAGAAAACCGATGGCGATGTGTTGTAAAACTGATTCGATGTATCGCAAAACCGATATCAGAGGAGCGCAGAGTTTATCAAAAAATTGATGTGAGTGTATCGCTATATCGTTATATCGGAGAATTGATATCGATGTTCAAAGGACTGATGCCGCTTTGTTGAAAAACTGATATTGATGTATCGCTAAATCAATATTGATATAAAAATAGTTTATCGACGTATCGCAAAAGTTGTTATCGACGTATCGAAAACTGATATCGATGCATCGTAGAACTGATGTCGATGTGTTTCGTATCGCTAAATTGATAAGGATGTATTGCTAAATCGATATTGATATATCGCAAAATAAATATCAATGTATCGCAAAAGTGATATCGATGTATCGTAAAACTGATATCGCTATGCCCCAAAAGTTATATCGATGTACTGGATAACCGATGTTGATGTGTTGCAAAATTGATATGGATGTATCGATATATTGACAATGGTATATTGCAATATAGATATCGTGAGTATCGCAGAAGTGATCTAAATGTATAGCAAAGCTGATATCGGTGGAGCGCAGAAGTGATATTGATGTATCGCAAAACTATTATCGGTTTCATTGCAAACACCGATATCGATACCGGGAGATTGTTGTTGATGTGTTGCAAAATTGGTATCCATGTATTGCAAAACTGATATCTAAATTCACAAAACTGATATCGATGTAACACAGATCCGATATTGATGTATCGCAAAACCAATATCGATGTATTGCAGAGCTGATATCGATATATCGCAGAACTGCTTGCGATATATCGAGAAATTAATGTCGATGCGTTGCAAAATTGATATCGATGTATCGTAAAATGATAAGGATGTATCGCAAAAGTAAATGGAAGTCTCGCTAAGTTGATATGGATGTATCACGATGGTGATATCTAAGTACACAAAACTGATGTCCCGCAATCATCCACGTTTGCACTTACCATCTCAACATATTGATTATCGAGACTTTTCGGAAAGGC
>JBBHKE010002040.1:0-12733 GCA_037447655.1 Zygnema cylindricum | reverse complement strand
ATAGTTATCAATATCGGTGATATAGCCGATAATAACCGATAAATGTCGGTTATTTATCGGCGATAACACCGATAACCATATATCGTATCAATATATCGATTATCGGGTACCCAAAAAAAAGGTCCATATCGGTTATCGGCAAATCTTTACCGACACACAACACTACTAATTTGAATGGTACACCGTGAATTGTTATTAGCGTCAAGGTTTTTTACGCCACTCAGAACATTTTTTTTCGTACACACTTGTCCGATTTTTAATTTGAGACCGCCAATCGGAAGCTATGAATGTAATCTTTTAATCGCAACCGTCAGATCCACAATCCGATAAGTGTGTACGGAGAAAAGATGTTTTAAGTGGCGAAAGAAACCTTGACGCTAATAACGATTCACGGTGTAACCACGTAAGTTAAGGTCAGATATTAAAAACCGTCATAGATTTTTCACACCGACCAATTTTAAAATATAGGCGCCGGAAACCACGAAGCTGGGAAGGATGGCACAAATAGCGTGACGAAAAAGCGTTACGAAATAACATTGATTTTAGGCTAGATTTTGGTAGACTCGCGTCCACTTGTCCGAAGGTACATAACATGTGCACGTTTTGAGAAATTACGGTGGTAGTCCATCGCACACGTATCTTTAGCATCCACGTGTCGCGACTATACAATTTCTATAATTGACTAGCCACCTCGAGGAGGTGGGTAGTCAGTTACATAATCGATTGAAGCGAATGCCTCGCGATCGTTGTTACCTCCAGGATCTTTTTGGAGAATCTCGGAGAGATGCTCTGTAATTTTGTTTTGCCAATAAAAACAAAACAAGCTGTACGAATATTTACGAAAAGAAACGGATTTCTATGAACAACCTCCCTTTTCGTCCGATGAAGCTTCACCCTTCCTGGGCAAGTGAGAATACCCCAAGTGTGATTCAAAAGTTTAAATCGGGAAAATCGACGGTGAATATCGTCTGGTCTTCCGAAACATCATAGATATGTAATCATTAAATATCGCATGCCAATTGTAATTCTGTGTCCCCCATTGGATTACAGAATTCAAGAAGCCTCTAGGTAGTTTTTGACTACCCCCCTTTCAACTAGGACCACTGATACCCAAGCAGGCAAACAGACAATCAAACTGCACCCCTGTGCAGTGCAGTCTAGACTCCTCTGAGTCCATAGCAAAAATAATCACTGAAAACGCCCAACCAGGTGAGTAAATATAAAGTGGCAAAAGATACCAATGTTTATTCAAGCTTATTCGGGGAAAGGCGGCTACCTCCTCAATCCTCTAAGTCCTAAACCCCTCTCACAACCCCTATCTACTGATGTACGAACCAATTAGAAAGCTACGAGCCAATCAGAAGGCTGTACAGTACAGAAAGGTACTATGGCCGATGTCCATTCTGTACGGCATGTGTACGACAATGCCATAGAGTGGATATCTGTATCCTTCGGACTTGATCTCATGCTCTCCGGTATTCCCGCTTCCCAATGCTATCTTGCTGCGTGGCGCCAGATCATGTCACGCCTGAAAACCGTCAAAGCCGCCATTCCGCGATCTCGGTGATGATGCGTGCCGTCGGATCTACACCGGCTTTTAATACTAGCTGTTAAAAACAAATGTCTTGTACATTTATTTCGTGCGGGTTCTGTTCGCACCATATTCTAACTGGTCTCTATGTTTTTTATTTGTAATTCCGTAAATCGGATTAATTTTCTTAAGCAATGTTTAAGCTGTATTCAAACCCTATGTAGTCTAACGAACTTCTACGACATGCCGGTAAGAGCTGACGGCTACGCTTCGCTCTGCCGGTCGGAGGTTCAAGTCTTGCCGGACCCTACCTTTTTGTTAAATGGTGACTTATGTCACCTTTCAGGCCTGCCTATGGAGCTGAGGCAGCCATGGCTCCACCACTCTCTCTTTTATTCAAGGACTAAAAAAAGTATAGGGGCTAGAGAGAGGAGGTGGAGGCAGGCTGCCTATGCTTTTCCTTTGCTATTTATTAATCAATTTAAAACTAGAAAATACCTCCCCCTAAATCTAATGATTTCAACACCAATCTATGCTTTTGACTCGTAGGTCAACTTTGACCCCCCATAACTTACTGCTCAGGGGAGCAAATTCAAAGATTCTTTTTGCTATCGACTCAGGGGAGTCTTGTCTTCACAGGGGTGAAGTTGGTCAGCGTTTTTGTCTGGCAGGGTGACAGTTATTTTTGCTTAAACACGAAGGGGTCAGGATTATCCTAGAGGCTTCTTGGAAGCTGTCCACTCTGAGGACTTATGGAGGTCTCAGAGTTACAGCCTCGACTCCCCTGAGTCCGCAGCAAAAAGAATCACTGAAATTTGTTTACTAATTATTAGTAATGGTCGGCCAAAGTTTTTATTTTATACAAGATGCCCTCTGGGAGAGGCGACTACCTACCAAAAAATTTCTAAGTCCTAAAACCCCTCTCTAAGCCCCGTAGTACCGAGGTACTAACCAATCATATAACTGTAGCGTACAATAAAGTACAGGTGCCGAAGTACTTTCTGTACAGTACTTGTACGACATCGCCATAGTGTGACATTTATCACATTCGGACTTGTCATCTCTTGTTCCGGAGATCACGCAATCCTCCATGATATTGCCACGTGTCATCCGGAGTGGTGGCGCCCGAAAACGCAAAGGCGGCCATTCCGAAATCCCGGCTTGCACCACGGCCATTCGATGAAGACCGACATTTAATATTGGCCATCTAAATAATACGTCGTTTCTTTTAATTCTGTGCAGTCCGGAACTCGTGCGGTCTACTCCATTTCCATACACAAGCCATCCCGTAATTTGTTAAATGAACTACATTGAGATGTTAAGGTTTATATAATTATCGTACCCTATATAGTTTAGCACTGATCCTAGACGATAGGATAAAGCTACCGGCTATCGGATATTTGACGGACGGCAGGTACAACAATCAAATCCTGGGTCCGTCAGATCCTTTTGGTAAACCTATCAAAACCTATAGCATGTCTCTCTCTTTGGGTAGCATGGGCAGCCATGGCTCTAGCTCCCTCTCCAACCTTCAGTGACTGTAATGTTGAAATTTAAGTATTTTCTAGGTCTATAGATTGTAAAATAAAAAGGCAAAAAGAGGACACTGACAACCTACCCCTAACTCTTCACTCAAGTCCCCACGCTTGTCGCAGTCACTGAAGACTTGAAGAGGAGTTAGATCCATGGCTACTTAGGCTGTCCAAAGTGGACAGGAAGGCAATTCTTAATAGAGTTATCTAAAAGGTATGACGGACCCAGGATTTGATCCTGGTACCTGCCGTCCGTCAAACTAGCCGTTCGCTTTGACCAACAAGTCTAAATACAGTGCTACAGTACAATAGGTTTGACAGATATTTATATTGGTACACGTAGACTAGTTCGTCTAACGGAAATAGATACGTAACACATCGATACAGTTTTGTATAGTACGGAGTACGGTTTAATGTATTTTATGAAACGGATACCGCGCATTTGTTTCGAACGCGAAACAAATATCGCACGTATATTTTCAACGGCTACAATTGTATCCGGTTTGATCGAACGGCCACGAAAGGCGCCGCGATCACGGATTATGTACTTTTGGCGTTTTTCAGTCATCGCCACGTCATGTGACACGTGGCGCGACAATGTTGGATTGCGGCGACTCCGGAGATTGCGGTAATAAATCCGGATATGACACGTGTCGACATTTTGGCCATGTTGTACAATGGTCGTACAGAAAGTACACCGGCACCTATACTTTTCTGTACGACACAGTAATTTGATTGGTGCCGTACTTCAGTAGATAGAGTTTTGGAGAGGGAATAGGACTTAGAAAATTTTGGGTAGGTAGACTCTCCTAGAGAGCACCTTGTATAAATGGCAAACTTTGGCCAGCCATAACTATCAATTTACTTGACCATTTTCAGTGATTCTTTTTGCTGCAAACTCAGGGGAGTCCAGGCTACACAAGGGTGTAGTCGGTCAGAGTTTTTGTCTGCCAGGGTGGCTGCATTTCTAAGGGAAATTCAAAGTGGGTGAATGTGTCCAAATCTCATATTCTAACTTTGCATTCTGTGGTGGAACTGAGCACATATAAAGTGTTATTTCACGGGGGTGAATCTATATTGGGGTTCTGACTGTCAAAGGGTCAGTCACTTGGGTTTATATCAACTTGGAGTCGGCACTTTCTAGATTAGCTTCTTTTGGATCTGCATACTCTGAGGGCCAATGGAGGTCTCAGAGTTTCATGTAACAAGTGTGGGGGTTTGGAGAGTGGAGCGAGAGGCAGGCTGCCTTTGCTAACTTCCTCTTATTGTTTTTTCTTTTATTCATACCTAAAAAATACATCGATTTCAACAATTTATTTATCAGACCTAAACACAAGATACACAATTTTATTTTCTACTTTTTCCCTCACAAAACTCAATCTTATGTCCACATGCTTAGCTTTCAAATGACGCTTTGGATTGGCTTCAATTGCAATGGCATCCTGATTATCACAAAAAGCTTCATGCACTCCCTTCTTTATATACCCTAGTTCTTGTAACGAGGATTTGACCCACATCAACTCTTTCACAGCAGAACAAGATGCCATGTACTCAGTCTCCATAGTAGATTGAGCAACCACCTTTTGTTGCTTACTGCTCCAACAGCAACCACTTTTCCCCACATACAAAACATACCCAGAAGTGCATCTTCTCATAGGTGCATCCTTATAACTGACATCACTCGAAGTAGTGATGTAAGTGTGCTCCCCTCCCAAATGGAACCATAACTTCCTTGTTCCCACCAAATATCTCATGACTCTCTTGGCCGCCTCCCAATCTCTCTTCCTAGGATCATTAAGACTCCTACCGAGGACTCCAACTATTGCCGCTATGTTCGGCCTCGTAGAGTTCATAAAGTATAATCAACTTCCTACAACTTGCTTGTAAGGGATAGACTTCATAAACTCTCTCTCTTTTGGACTAATTTGATCATCTAAGATTATCACTCCTTCTTCACTTCCATCACTTACTGTTGTTTTTGAAAAGTTAGTTTCGTGTGAACGCGGCGTTTCGTGCATACGCGATGTTTCGTGCGTACGCGTGTTCGTGTGCGTACGCATTTACGTGATATACTGTGGAGGTTCGAAAGGATTTGCGGATTGGGGGAGTAAGTGTACGAGTGAAATTAAAGCGACGTGGGGAACAAATTGAGTGGTGCAAAATGCGCTTGGAAATTAACGGCGGATTGCGAAGCGATCCGATATGAAATGCTTGAAATATTTAAATTGTACGCCGGCCGTACGGAACCTAATGTTACGGGCGACAATTATGGAAAGTACGCGATGGTATATAGAATCTATTTTGGACAGTTGTACTATTAAGTGTACTTTATTTGCGACGCATTTATCGAAAATGACGTGTACCGTATATGCGACAAGGCGCATTTATGACGAAGTACGCGGTTTCGATACGGACAATATTTGGATGGTACCGTATCGTTTCGACAGTGGATTGTGTTGTACTTTGAGGCGTCCGCCGGTTTTTTAATGATTCACCCTATTTTGAGGATGTATGATCAAGTGGGCTGTACGTATGTGATATCGGTTCACTACGTGGACTTATCGACAAGTGACTAAGCAAGTTGTCACTTATGACGCGGATTTGTGGATGCGTCGGTGTAAATACTTGAAGAAACTTTTTCTTGTCGTATGTGTATTATTAAATTAGAGTTGATTATGATGTTAATATTTAAGTGATCAATTAGGGTTTCGGTAGTTTAATTTGTGTGTGTACGATGCCGTACTTGTAGACAAGTGTACGCTTACGATTGCTTGACTCTCAAGTGTACGCTTACGATTAGTTTACTCTTACTAACAGGTTATTATGCGTAAATAGGATTTAGTGACAGTTGCGTAATTTACGTCGGTTATTTTGACACTTAGTGGTTCTTTGACAGCTCACAAGTGTATATATAGGAATGAGCTTTGTTAGGAATAAATAATCAATGCTTGTTAGAAAAGTAGGGACCAAAGATGTAGTATTTTAGGGTTGTCGATTAGGTCATGCACTTTGAATGATATAATGATTATTTGATTATACTTTGATTATTCTTTTGTTTATGTGTGATGCATTTGTTTGTTATTATTTATTTATGTTATTTTATATATGTTTGATATGCATTGTTTATGCATTTGTCCTAGGGTTTGTTTATGTCGATTATTCCATCAAACCTTAGATGTTGTCATAGGGTTTATTTATGTTGATTATTCCATGAAATCCTAAATGTTGTTTGTTGCGCCTGTGTACGTATATGGAGGGTGCATTTCAAATGATTGTTCATTGGCCTAGCTTTGCTTAGCTTCTTGCATGATAGTTTGGGTTGCTTCTGCGGTCTATTTTAGACCAAAAGAACAACACTTACTTTCTTCAAGTCCATGGGAGTGGTACAACTGTTTGCCTTTTCCATCTGGAATTTCTCAAGCATATTACCTATTGTTATTTTTTTGAGTAAGACTAATGATCCCTTTCCCCCTATCTCTCTCCATTTGGATTCCCAAAAAATATCTTGCCTTGATCTTTTCCAAAGACTTACTTAACACAAGCAGATCATCCACATAAATTGCAATAAAAATCACACCATTCTCATCTTTAAACATATAGATAGAATGGTCAGAGCTGATCCGAATATATCCCAGACCGGTGAGAAACTCATCTTGTTTCTTATTCCACTGTCAGGGAGTCTGCTTCGGTCAATATAAAGACATGCTCTCTTCTCCTTCCTCCACGAACCCTGTGGTTGCCGCATGAAAATTTCTTCCTGTAACTCACCATTGAGGAAGGCGGTCTTAATATCCATCTGGTGTATTTTCATGTCTTCTGCTGCCGCTAGACTGAGGAGAATTCTTACACATGGGAACCAAACAACTAGAGCAAAAGTCTCCTCATAGTAAATCCATTCTTTTTGGGTGAACCCCTTTGCTACCAACCGAGCCTTATATCTTTCAATGGTATTATCTTGGTTCTGTTTTAGTTTAAACACCCATTTACAGCCAATCAGTTTTGTGTCCGGAGGACAGTCCGCTAGTTCCCAAGTATTTGCTTCCATAATGGAGGCTATCTCATCATTTATGGCTCTAATCCATCTGTCTTTCTCCAAACAGTTTACTGCCTCCGAGTATGAATGAGAATAATCACGGTGAGATAGCTTAGTTACCTTATGAGCGGCCTGTTTTTCTTGTATCTTTTTGCTGCTCCTTCTCCATCCCTCAAACTCCAAAGCTGGAATGGAGGGAAGTCTTAGATTTCTCCTTACTGTCTCATTGGCTTCCCTATCCATGGAAGTCTGTTCCGGTTCCTCCACTTCTGTCTCCTCGAAGTCCATAGGAATATGTGGGGTTTGCGGTAGATCTCCTGTATTTTGGATCTCCCCTGAATTTGCAATCACTGTTTCATTCATGTCCTTTTCGAGAAAAATGTAGTTCTCCTCACTTTCGAACTCATAACTGATTCTTCTCCTCTTGGTATATTTGAAGGGTTCAAATGACTTCCCTTCATCCATGACAACTAGGTGTTTGACTAGAATGATATCTTGCTTTGCTAAGTCATAGACTCTATATCACTTGACATCCTCATCATATCCTACAAAGTATCCAGGTTTTCCCTTAGCATCTAGTTTCCAATTTTTCTTATCCATATCAAGATTATAAACTTGGCTAACCAATACTTTAACGTGAGAGATATCTGGTTTCCTTCCAACCCATCTCTCATATGGTGTCATTCCGTTTACGGCTGAGGTAACGACTCTATTCTTAATGTAGTTTGGCACAATTCATGGCTTTTGCCCAAAGCCTCTTTCCTATTTTCTTGTCGGCCAACATACGGCATACACTATCTCCTAGTGTCAGGTTTAACCTCTCAACTACCCCATTTTGTTCTGGATTATACGACACATTTTCTGATGTTGAACTCCCTCATCCCTGAAGTATTCCTCAAATTGGTTAGAGGTATACTCTCCCCCATTATTACTCGTTATTCTTTTAATGGGGGTTCCGTGCAACTTCTCACTCCAGGCTTTATATTCTTTGAAGTAAATTGGTGTTTCAGACTTTGTTTTTAGAAAGTAGACTCTTGAGTATCTAGACCAGTCATTAGTTATTGTCATCAAAAACCTTTTCCCTCCAACCGAAGGTACTTTTGCTGGTCCCCAGATATCTGTGTACTAGATCAAGTACTTTCTCACCCCTATATGTGGCGGCTTTTAGAAAAGGAAGTATGTGAGCCTTAGCTTGGGCACATCCACTACAGTCATCCACCATTTCATTATCCTCAAACAGAATGCCTTTTACTACACCAATCTTCTTCATTTCCCTCAACCTATCAAAATGCACATGCCCCAACCGCTTATGCCAAATCATCAACTTTGGGACACCAACGTAATAAGCATTCTTCTTTTCATTACTCTGGTTAAGCCCTAACATTCCTTGGCTACCCTTATCTGCCGTGAAGTAGAGTTCATCCCAAAAATTAGTTGTAAAGACTCCCTTTCTAGCGCAGGTATCAAATTTTTGTCATATAATACGGACGTAGAGACAAGATTTTTAGTCAGTTGAGGAATATAGAGAACATTTGAGAACGTGAGTATAGAAGTCTTACCCTCTACTAAGACTTTCAAATCTACTAATCCCACTAAATCTGTAGTAACCACTCTCCCATCCCCATACTCTATCTCTACAGTAGGGATCTTTCTTAGCTTATTAAAGAGGTGTCTATCACGACATATATGCATGGATGCACTTGAGTGAATGATCCATCCTTCTTGTGGAGCTTCCCGAATTGCTCCGAGAGCGCACTTCTGTTTTCGAGGGATCTCCTTCTCCTCCAAATTCTCGTCAAGAAGAAGTTCCCCATCCTCCTCCTCAGATGACTCCTCCTCGATCTCTCCTTTAACTCTTGTGACCACAAGTGTATTTTTCTTCCCTCCGAAAGAACCCCCTCCATGAATCTCTTCGAGCCTCAACTCCGACAGCTTGACATAATCCGCAATGAAGGGTCCCGTCTTTTTGCAAAAATTACAAATACCCTTTGGAGGCCTCGGTCCTCTAGACTGATCTCTTTCTCCTTTGTACGGCTTTTTCGAGTCCTTTCTCCACATGTTTGCTCCGGCAGCTAGAACTTGAATGCTCTTTCCTCCTCTCCTGATCTCAATCGTTTTTTCCTTTACAAGTATCATTCGGACCACTGTATTCCACTTCCATGAACTGTCAGTCATTTCTTGCACTCGGTACACTATATTCTCATACTCGTCGGGTAACTTCATGATGAGAGTGTTAACTTTCATCTTCATTGTACTTGTCCACTCGGCACTCTCCATCTCCATATACAAACAAGAGAGATCATTACAATATTCTAACATCTTTCCCCCTTTGTAAGTATAATTTCCCAACTTTTGCTCGGCCAACTGGAGCTCTTGAATCGTACCAGCTCTATAGATCTCCATCAAACTCACCCACAACTCCTCGGCCTTATAAACGTGAAAATACGGAGTTGCCAAAGCTTGAGTGAGGTGTCTAAGAATGAAGTTTTTGGCAGCCATGTTGGTGTCTTCCCACATTTGGGTGTCTTTCTCCGCCGTCTTCACGATCGCCGCTCCAAGTGCCGTGTGAATAAGAGCAATAGGAGTAAGAGATGTCTCTTTTTCTTTCCCCTTTTTGGACACACTGTTGTCCCCATCATCTGCCTCCTCCGTTGCAGCAGATGTTGCAGCAGAAAACCTTATTCCACCAAACCCTGGTGGAGTTCTCTGAAGTGGACGTTTCACTTGTCCACTTACAATGCCCGAGTATCGTTTGTCGCACAAAGCCCTGTCATCATGGCTTCCCAATAAATGAACCCAGGTGCATTGAAGATGGGCACCCTAGAGGGTGGGCCCATAACCTGCAATTATGTGTCCTCCATTGGACTACAAAATTTAGGAAGCCTCTAGGTAGTTTTAACTAGCCCTCTTTCACCTACAACCACTGCTTATCAAGCAAAAAAATGGTTAACCAGCAGTTTGGACTTTCGTGAGTCCACAGCAAAAAATGAATCACTGAAAACGCCAAACCAGGCGATAAGTTATGAAGCAGCAAAAATGCCAATTTATACAAAAGTCTCAAAGAGAGAGGTTGTTGCCAACTAAAAAATGCTAAGTCCCAAACCCCTCTCACAACCCCTATCTACAGCAGTACGATCTTATCATATGACTGTACAGTACAAAAAGGTATTACAACCGATATCCTTTTTGTACGGCCTGTGTACGACAAGGCCATTGAGTGGACGCGTGTCTCTTTTTTACTCGTCCTTATGTCCCCGCAATTTTTGCTTCCAAATGTTATCTCTCCACGTGGCGCCAGGTCATGCCGTGTTCGAAAACCGCCAAAGTGACTATTTCGGGATCTCGGCAGCGACATGTGCTGTTGGATCAAAAACAACTTTTAATGTTAGCCGTTGAAACAAATGTCCGATTCATTTGTTTCGTGTGGGATCATGTTCGCACTGTGTATTAACTAGTTATATGTCCTTTCACTCGTATTGTCGTTAATCGGATTAGAGATCTAAACACTACACCGCCAATCGTAATTAGAGTAATGAAAAAAATAGAGTAAAAAAACCAGAAAATACAATTAGAGTAATTGACGCTAATTTATGTGATACAGCTTTTTCAACTATGAAGTTTACTCTAATTTATTTAGTTATTCCATATTGGGTTATGTCGGCGATAATTATGTGCGCGATAATTATGAACACTAAATTACGTAGACGTACAAAATGTGTCAGTCCGGTATAGTATTGAGGTCATTATGACGCTAAGAATATTTGTCGTATTGAATGTCAGTTAATGTTCACACTGACGACGATGCTGTCGACGGACGAGAGTTATGCGAACAACTTTTTTCGATGTGATTGATTTTTTCGTTTAGTGCGATTTCACGTTTGAGCGCGATTCTATAAAATCATTATTTGTACCTTTTTACTTATAAAAGTACAATTTTGCACGGTCAGACGTCGTCCGTACTCCACACTATTTAATAAAAACCTATATTAGAATTTTTTACGCTAATTAAACCTCACCTAAATTAGAATTATGAAAAAATTACAATCGATTACTCTATTTGATGTGATAGAGTCGAAATTTCGAGCGATCGAATTAGAGTAATTTACTCTAATTACGATTGGCGGTGTAGAATTGGGTATCCGGTAGTTTCATATCGCGATAATTTTGATATTCGATATATCGAACATCGATCGAGGAAAGTCCTCGATATATCGTACCGCGACCAACATAAATTATTGCGATATATATCGTGATATATTGTATTTTATAAAATAAAAATTTTATTTAATATGTTATTTTAGCGATAACGAGAATTTTTCTGAATGCGACGGACGACGTGATTTTTGTTCCGTGACTTAAAAGGTAACGCATCAAAATGTAACTGACAAAAAAGTAATAATACTCTAATACTAATTCATATAGTTACTTGTTTAGTACGTACTACGGTACAGAACTTCACATATGAAAACTTGAAACCCACACTAATTTAGTCAAAGTATGATATGAAAAAAAAAGTTGCAGACTGGTCGTTTCAGGCAGGAAGGCAAGAATACCTCCCAATCTGCAAGCAAATTGGTAGTGATTAGTACATTAGTACTTATCCACTTCCAACGATTAGTATTGTGCAAAGGTTAAATTTTTTGTTTTCTCCATGGATTCCCAAGGGATGGGAGGTAGCATGGGAGGTGAAGAGGATAATGACACTGAACTGCTTTGCTTCCGGATATGGAAACAGTAGAGTTAGAAAATTTATCGAAAATTGCAGATCAGTTTAGGGAAGCAATAAAGGTTGTTCCCTGTTGGATTATTGTCGTTTCGCGACTTTTCGCGAAGCGTCATACCAACATTTAATTGTTGACGTGAAGTACCACGTCATCATACGAAACGTACGATGAAAGTTTCGTGGTACTATTTTTGGGGCGTCCGCGAACGAAACATACTTTTTCGTTTCGCGTGACTTTTGTCTTCATGTACAAGTGTTTCAATTTGCGTGCAGGTGTGTTCGTGAAGCGACACGTGTTAAGTCAACGTTTGGAGTTTTGTTGTTTCAAAGGAAGAAGCGTGTGCGCCTTCCTTCGTGGAACTTTCATTGAAGAGTGCACAGTCAGCTAGGGACAGACTTCGTGGCTACGCTAAGTTATGCTTGTCTTATCTTGTTGTCTCTTAGTGTAGAGTAGCGAGTATATATAGGCAGCAGTGTACATGTGCAGAGTATTAATTAATCAACCAATTAATCATAGAGGATTTAAATATTGGAGTAGAGATTATTTAAAGAGGATAGAGTGAAGAGAGAGAAGAGAGAAGAGACATGATGTAAAGAGGCTTCGGCCAAGAACACTTATAAATCTTTTTGGCTGAATATTCCTCTTGTCTTTTATGAGCTTCCGCTGTGTAATGATTTATGTATTGTGAATTATTTTAAACGAAACTCTTTTGCTTAAGATCCTACAATTGGTATCGGAACAAGTGCTTCGAAGATAGAGAGAGAGCGCATGGGGAGGAAGAAGAACAGAAATACTCCTTCCCCCATGTCGACTTCGGAGAGAGCAAGAGAGTTCAGTTTTTCGGGTTCTCAATTTGAGGAGACTCGGAATACGGAGAGAAAATTTGAGGAGATGTTTGATACATTAATGAGAT
>JBBHKE010002038.1:48530-121236 GCA_037447655.1 Zygnema cylindricum | reverse complement strand
TTGTAACCTAAACTACACAAACTGTTAGCGCTAACAGGAATTATAACCTAACTTACACAAACTATTAGTGCTAACAGCAATTGTATCCTAACTTACACAAACTGTTAGCGATAACAAGAATTGTAACCTAAACTACACAAACTGTTAGCGCTAACAGAAATTGTAACCTTACTTACACAAACTGTTAACGCAAAGGAATTGTAACCTAAACTACACAAATTGTTAGCGCTAACAAGAATTATTACCTAACTTACACAAACTGTTAACGTTTACAAAAATTGTGACCTAAACTACACAAATTGTTAGCGCTAACAGGAATTGTTACCTAATTTACACAAACTGTTAGCAATAACAACAATTGTTACCTAAACTACATAAACTATAAGCTCTAACATGAATTGTATCCTAACTTACACAAACTGTTAGCGCTAACAAGAATTGTAACCTAACTTACAATAACGTTTACCGCAAAGGTATTGTAACCTACACTACACAAACTGTTAGCGCTAACATGAATTATTACCTAACTTACACAAACAGTTAGCGCTAGCAGGAATTGCAACGTAATTTACTCAAACTGTTAGCTTTAACAAGAGTTGTAACCTAACTTACACAACTTGTTAACAATAACAAGAATTGTAACCTAAAATACACAAAGTTTTAGCGTTAACATGAATTGTTACCTAACTTTCACAAAGTGTTAGCGCTAACATGAATTGTTACTTAACTAACAGAAATTGTTAGCGCTAACGAGAATTGTTACCTAACTTACACCAACTGTTAGCGATAACAAGAATTGTAACCTAACTTACACAAAATATTAGTGATAACAAAAATTATAACCTAACTTACACAAACTGTTAGCCTTAACAAGACATGTAACTTAAATTACAAAAATTGTTAGCGCTAAGACAAATTATTACCTAACTTACACAAACTGTTAGCGATAACAAGAATTATAACCTAACTTACACAAATTGTTACGATAACAAGAATTGTAACCAAACTGTTACCGCTATTTAGAATTGTTACCTAAACTACATAAATTGTTAGCGCTAACAAAAATTGTAACATAACTTACACAAACTGCTACGGTATTAAAAAGTGTAACCTAACTTACACAAATTGTTAGCGCTAACAAGAATTGTTACCTAAACTACATAAATTTTTTGTGCTAACAAGAATTGTATCCTAACTTACACAAACTGTTAGCACTAACAAGAATTGTAACCTAACTTACACAAACTGTTAGCGCTAAAAAAATTGTAACCTAAATACACAAACTGTTAGTGCTAACAAGAATAGTTACCTAAACTACATAAACTGTTAGCGCTAACAGGTATTGTAACCTAAACTACACAAACAGTTAGTGCTAACAGGAATTATTTCTTAACTCACACAAACAGTTAGCGCTAACAATAATTGTTACCTAACTTACACAAACTGTTAGCGCTAACAGGAATTGTAACCTAACTTACCCAAACTGTTAGCGATAAGAAGAATTGTTACTTTACTTACACAAACTATTAGCGTAAACAAGAATTGTTACCTAAACTACATAAATTGTTAACGCAGTTAGGAATTGTATCCTAATTTACACAAATTGTTAGCGCTAACAAAAATTGTAACCTAACTTACACAAATTGTTACTGCAAAGGAATTGTAACCTAAACTACACAAACTGTTAGTGCAAACAGGAATTATTACCTAACTTACACAAATTGTTAGCGATAACAAGAATTGTAACCTAACTTACACAAACTGTTAGCCTAAACAAGTATTATTACCTAAACTACATAAACTGTTAGCAGTAACAGGAATTGTATCCTAACTTACACAAATTGTTAGCGCTAACATAAATTGCTACCTAACTTACACAAACTGTTAGCGCTAATAGGAATTGTAACCAAAACTTACACAAACTGTTAGAGATAACAAGAAATGTAACCTAACTTACACAAACTGTTAGCGATAAAAAGAATTGTAACCTAACTTACACAAACTATTAGCGCTAACAAGAATTGTTATCCAAATACACCAAGTGTTAACGTTAACATGAATTGTTACCTAACTTTCACAAAGTGTTAGCGTTAACATAAATTGTTACCTAACTAACAGAAAGTGTTAGCGCTAACAATAATTGTTTCCTAACTTACACAAACTGTTAGCGATTATAAGAATTGTAACCTAACTTACACAAACTGTTAGTGATAACATAAATTGTAACCTTACTTACACACACTGTTAGCGTAAACAAGAATTGTTACCTAAACTACATTAATTGTTAGCGATAACAGGAATTGTATCCTAACTTACACAAACTGTTAGCGCTAACATGATTTACTACCTAACTTACACAAACTGTTAGCGCTAACAAGAATTGTAACCTAACTTACACAAAGTGTTAGCGTTAACATGAATTATTACCTAACTTTCACAAATTGTTAGCGTTAACAAAAATTGTTACCTTACTAACAGAAACTGTTAGCGCTAACAAGAATTGATTCCTAACTTACACAAACTGTTAGGAATAATAAGAATTGTAACCTAACTTACACATACTGTTAGTGATAACAAAAATTGTAACCTAACTTACACAAACTGTTAGCATTAACAAGAATTGTTACCTAAACTACACAAACTGTTATCGCTAACAAGAATTGTAACCTAACTTACACAAACAATTAGCGCTAACAAAATTGTTACCTAAACTACACAAACTGTTAGCGCTAACAGAAACTATAACCTAACTTACACAAACTGTTAGCGCTAACAAGAATTGTAACCTAACTTACACAAACTGTTAGCGCAAAGAAATTGTAACCTAAACTACACAAACTGTTAGCGTTAACAGGAATTATGACCTAACTTACACAAACTATAAGCGCTAACAAGAATTATTACCTAACTTACACAAACTGTTTTCGCTAACATGAATTGTTACCTATCTTTCACAAAGTGTTAGAGCTAACATGAATTGTTACCTAACTAACAGAAACTGTTAGCGCTAACAAGAATTGTGACCTAACTTAAACAAACTGTTAGCGATAACAAGAATTGTAACCTAACTTACACAAACTGTTAGTGATAACAAATATTATAACCTAACTTACACAAACTGTTAGCGTTAACAAGACATGTAACTTAAATTACAAAAATTGTTAGCGCTAACAAGAATTGTTACCTAAACTACACAAACTGTTAGCGCTAACAGAAATTGTAACCTAACTTACACAAACTATTAGCGATAACAAGAGGTTTTACCTAAACTACACAAACTGTTAGCGCTAACAAAAATTGTAACCTAACTTACACAAACTGTTAGCGCTAACAAGAATTGTAACCTAACTTACACAAACTATTAAAGCAAAAGAATTTTAACCTAAACTGAAACTGTTAGCGCTAAGAGGAATTATAACCTAACTTACAGAAATTGTTAGTGATAACAAGAATTGTAACCTATCTTACACAAACTGTTACGATAACAAGAATTGTAACCTAACTTACACAAACTGTTAGCGCTAACAAGAATTGTTACCTAAACTACATAAATTGTTAGCGCTAACAAAAATTGTAACCTAACTTACACAAAATGAAGGCGCAAAGGAATTGTAACCTAAACTAAAACTGTTAGCGATAAGAGGAATTATTACCTAACTTACACAAACTGTTGGCGATAACAGGAATTGTAACCTAACTTACACAAACTATTAGCGATAACAATAATGGTAACCTAACTTACACAAACTGTTAGCGCTAACAAGAATTGTTACCTAAACTACACAAATTGTTAGCGCTAACAGGAATTGTTACCTAGCTTACAAAAACTTTAAGCGATAACAAGAATTGTAACCTAACTTACACAAACTGTTAGCGATAACAAAAATTGTAACCTAACTTATACAAACTGTTAGCGCTAACAATAATTGTTACCTAAACTACATAAACTGTTAGCGTTAACAGGAATTGTATCCTAATTACACAAACTGTTAGCGCTAACAAGAATTGTAACCTAACTTACATAAACTGTTAGCGATAACAAGAATTGGAACCTAACTTACACAAACTATTAGCGCTAACAAGAATTGTTACCTAAACTACACAAACTCTTAGCGTTAAAAGGAATTGTTACTTAACTTACACAAACTGTTAGCGATAACAAGAATTGTAACCTAACTTACAGAAAGTGTTAGCGATAACACAAATTGTAACCAAACTTACACAAACTGTTAGCGATAACAAGAATTGTAACCTTACTTACACAAACTATTAGCGTTAACAAGAATAGTTACCTAAACTACACAAACTGTTAGCGCTAACAGGAATTGTAACCTAACTTACACAAACTGTTAGCGTTAACATGAATTTTTACCTAAACTACACAAATTGTTAGCGCTAACAGAAAATGTAACCTAACTTACACAAACTGTTAGCGCTAACAAGAATTTTAGCATAACTTACACAAACTGTTAGCGTAAAGGAATTGTAACCTAAACTACACAAACCATTAGCGTTAACAAGAATTATTACCTAACTTACACAAATTGTTAGCGATTACAATAATTATTACCTAACTTATACAAACTGTTAGCGCTAAAAGGAATTGTTAATTAACTTACACAAACTGTTAGCACTAACAAGAATTGTTACCTAAACTACACAAACTGGTAGCGCTAACAGGAATTGTTACCTAACTTACACAAACTGTTAGCGATAACAAGAATTGGAACCTAACTTACACAAACTGTTAGCGCTAACAATAATTGTTACCTAAACTACACAAACTCTTAGCGTTAACAGGAATTGTTTCTTAACTTACACAAACTGTTAGCGATAACAAGAATTGTATTCTAACTTACAGAAAGTGCTAGCGATAACACAAATTGTAACCAAACTTACACAAACTGTTAGCGATAACAAGAATTGTAACCTAATTTACACAAACTGTTAGCGTTAACAAGAATTTTCACCTAAACTACACAAACTGTTAGCGCTAACAGGAATTTTCACCTAAACTACACAAATTGTTAGCGCTAACAGAAAATGTAACCTAACTTACACAAACTGTTAGCGCTAACAAGAATTTTAACCTAATTTACACAAACTGTTAGCGTAAAGGAATTGTAACCTAAACTACACAAACCGTTAGCGTTAACAGGAATTATTACCTAACTTACACAAACTGTTAGCGATAACAATACTTGTAACCTAACTTATACAAACTGTTAGTGCTAACAAGAATTGTTACCTAACTTACACAAACTGTTAGCGCAAAGGAATTGTAACCTAACTTACACAAACTGTTAGCAATAACAAGAATTGGAACCTAACTTACACAAACTGTTAGCGCTAACAAGAATTGTTACCTAAACTACACAAACTGTTAGCGCTAACAGGAGTTGTTACCTAACTTACACAAACTGTTTGCGCTAACTAGAATTGTAACCTAACTTACACAATCTGTTAGCGCTAACAAGAATTGTTACCTAAACTACACAAACTGTTAGCGCTAACAAGAATTGTACCGTAACTTACACAAACTGTAAGCCTAACAAGAATTGTAACCTAACTTACACAAACTGTTAGCGGAAACAAAAATTGTTACCTAAACTACACAAACTGTTAGCGCTAACAGGAATTCTAACCTAACTTACACAAAATGTTAACACTAACAAGATTTATAACCTAACTTACACAAACTGTTAGCGCTAACAGGAATTGTAACCTGACTTACACAAACTGTTAGCGATAACAAGAATTGTAACCTTACTTACACAATCTGTTATCGCTTACAAGAATTGTAACCTAATTTACACAAATTGTTAGCGCTAACAGGAATTGTAACCTAAACTACACAAACTGTTAGCGCTAATAGGAATTGTAACCAAACTTACACAAACTGTTAGCGCTAACAAAAATTGTAACCTTAACTAAACAAACTGTTAGCGCTAACAAGAATTGTTGCCTAACTTTCACAATCTGTTAGCGCTAACAGGAATTGTAACCTAATTTACAAAAATTGTTAGCGTTAACATGAATTGTAACCTAACTTACACAAATTGTATGCGATAACAAGAATTGTAACCTCACTAACACAAACTGTTAGCGATAACAAGAATTGTAAACTAACTAACACAAAATGTTAGCGCTAACAGGAATTGTAACCTGACTTACACAAACTGTTAGCGATAACAAGAATTGTAACCTCACTAACACAAACTGTTAGCGATAACAAGAATTGTAAACTAACTTACACAAACTGTTAGCACTAACAAAAATTGTAACCTAAACTACACAAACTGTTAGCGCTAACAAGAATTGTTGCCTAACTTTCACAATCTGTTAGCGCGAACAGGAATTGTAACCTTACTAACACAAACTGTTAGCACTAACAAAAATTGTTATTTAAATACACAAAGTGTTAGCGTTAACTTGAATTGTTACCTAACTTTCACAAAGTGTTAGCGCTTACTGGAAATGTTACCTAACTTTCACAAAGTGTAAGCGCTAACAAGAATTGTTGCCTAACTTTCATAATCTGTAAGCGCTAACAGGAATTGTTACCTTACTTACACAAACTATAAGCGCTAACAAGAAATGTAACCTAACATAAACAAACTGTTAGTGCTAACAAGAGTTTTTACCTAACTTACACAAACTCTTAGCGCTAATAGGAATTATAACCTAACTTACACAAAGTGTTAGCGATAAAGAGAATTGTAACCTAACTTACACAAACTGTTAGCGCTAACAGGAATTATAACCTAACTTACACAAACTGTTAGCGCTAACAAGAATTGTAACCTTACTTACACAATTTGTTATCGCTTACAAGAATTGTAACCTAACTTACACAAATTGTTAGAGCTAATAGGAATTGTGACCTAACTTACACAAACTGTTAGCGATAACAAGAATTGTAACCTAACTTACACAAACTGATAACGCTAACGAGAATTGTAACCTAAACAACACACACTGTTAGCGCTAACAAGAATGGTAACCTAACTTACACAAACTGTTAGCGCTAACAAGAATTGTGAACTAACTTATACAAACTGTTAGTGATAACAAGAATTGTAACCTAACTTACACAAACTGTTAGCGCTAACAAAAATTGTAACCTAACTTACGCAAACTGTTATCGCTAAGAGAAATTATAACTTAAACTACACAAACTAATCGCGCTAATAGGAATTATTACCTAACTTTCACAAAGTGTTAGCGCTAATAGTAATTGCTACCTAACTTTTAGAAACTGTTAGCGCTAACAGGAATTGTAACCTAACTTACACAAACTGTTAGCGCTAACAAGAAACGTAACCTGTCTTACACAAACTGTTAGCGCTAACAAGAATTGTTACCTAACTTACACAAACTATTAGTGCTAACAAGAATTGTAACTTGACTTACACAAACTATTAGCGGTAACACGAATTGTAACCTAACTTACACAAAGTGTTAGCGTTAACAAAAATTGTAACCTAAACTACAGAAACTATTAGCACTAACAGGGATTGTTACCTAACTTTCACAAATTGTTAGCGCTAACATGAATTGTAACCTAACTTACTTAAAGTTTTAGCGCTAACAAGAATTGTTACCTAACTTACACAAACTGTTAGCGCTAACAGGAATTGTAACCTAACTTACCCAAACTGTTAGCGATAACAAGAATTGTAACCTAACTTACACAAACTGATAGCGCTAACGAGAATTGTAACCTAACCTACACACACTGTTAGCGCTAACAAGAATGGTAACCTAACTTACACAAACTGTTAGCGCTAACAAGAATTGTAAACTAACTTATACAAACTGTTAGTGATAACAAGAATTGTAACCTAACTTACACAAACTGTTAGCGCTAACAAAAATTGTAACCTAACTTACGCAAACTGTTATCGCTAAGAGAAATTATAACTTAAACTACACAAACTAATCGCGCTAATAGGAATTATTACCTAACTTTCACAAAGTGTTAGCGCTAATAGTAATTGCTACCTAACTTTTAGAAACTGTTAGCGCTAACAGGAATTGTAACCTAACTTACACAAACTGTTAGCGCTAACAAGAAACGTAACCTGTCTTACACAAACTGTTAGCGCTAACAAGAATTGTTACCTAACTTACACAAACTATTAGTGCTAACAAGAATTGTAACTTGACTTACACAAACTATTAGCGGTAACACGAATTGTAACCTAACTTACACAAAGTGTTAGCGTTAACAAAAATTGTAACCTAAACTACAGAAACTATTAGCACTAACAGGGATTGTTACCTAACTTTCACAAATTGTTAGCGCTAACATGAATTGTAACCTAACTTACTTAAAGTTTTAGCGCTGACAAGAATTGTTACCTAACTTACACAAACTGTTAGCGCTAACAGGAATTGTAACTTAACTTACACAAACTGTTAGCGCTAACAAGAATTATTACCTGAACTACACAACTTGTTAGCGCTAACAAGAATTGCTTCCTAACTTACACAAACTGTTAGCGCTAACAAGAAATGTAACCTAACTTACACAAACTGTTAGCACTAACAAGAATTGTTGCCTAACTTACACAAACTTTTAGCGCTAACAAAAATTGTAACCTAACTGACAGAAACTGTTAGCGATAACAAAAATTGTAACCTAACTTACACAAACTGATAGCGCTAACGAGAATTGATACATAAACAACACACACTCTTAGCGGTAACAGGCATTGTAACCTAACTTACGCAAACTGTTAGCGCTAACAAGAATTATTACCTGAACTACACAACTTGTTAGCGCTAACAAGAATTGTTTCCTAACTTACAGAAACTGTTAGCGCTAACAAGAAATGTAACCTAACTTACACAAACTGTTAGCACTAACAAGAATTGTTGCCTAACTGACAGAAACTGTTAGCGCTAACAAGAATTATAACCTAACTTACAGAAACTGTTAGCGCTAACAATAATTATAACCTAACTTAAACAAATTGTTAGCGCTAACAAGAATTATAACCTAAACTACACAAACTGTTTGTGTAGAAATTAATAGTTTTTAAGTATTTCTAGGTCTGAATAGAAATAAAGAAGCCGAGGCAGTCTACCTCTAACTTCTCTCTCCATTTCTCAAACTTGTCGCAGTCACTAAGAAATTGGAGAGGGAGCTAGAGCCATGGCTACCTAGGCTATCCAGAGGTTTACGGGAAATTTATATTAGTTAAAGGGTTTATTTTATCTAAAAGGTATATGCCGGCCACAGGATTTGATCCCTGTACCTACCGGCCGGCAGACAGTAGATAGCCGGTAGCCTTAGCCGTTAAGTCTAGAAGTAGTGTTACATAGTATATAGTACGATAATTATTTAAACATGTACACGTAGGATAAATCATTTAACTATAACTGTTAACGGGATACATAGATATGGTATTGTAAAAGTACGAATTGCGGTACGGATAAGAAATCAATACCGCGCATTGATTACGTAAGCGAAACAAATACCGCGCATGTCTTTATTACGGCTACGATCAAATGCGAGTTTAATCGGACGGCGGAAATTGCGCCGAGATCGCGGAAGAAGAATTCGGCGGTTTGTGGACATCGCCACATCGGATGACACGTGGCGATGTAACATTGGAGCGCGACATCTCCGAGGATAAAAGGAGCGAATCCGGATATTCCACGTGTGGACATTTAGGCCATGTCGTACAATATCCGTACATAAAGTACACCGGCAGCTATACTTTTGCGTACGGAATTGTAATCTGATTGGTTCCTACATTAGTAGATAGAGTCTGTGAGAGAGATAGGACTTAGAATAATTAGAAGATAGGACCCTCTCTCCCAGAGAGCTTCGGTACAAAAGGTCAACTTTGACCCTCCATAACTTACTGCTCAGGGGAGCAAATTCAGAGATTCTTTTTGCTATCGACTCAGGAGAGTCTTGGCTTCACAAGGGTGCAAATGGTCAGTGTTTTTGTCTGCCAAGGTGGCAGTTATTTTTGCTTAAACACAAAGGGGTCAGGATTATCCTAGAGGCTTCTTGGAAGCTGTCTACTCTGAGGACTTATGGAGGTCTCAGAGTTTCAAGTTATGGGCCCACCCTCTAGGGTACCAATCTTTAATTGAACTGGCTTCATATACTGGGAAAGTATGATGATAGGAGCTCTATGCGAAAAAAGGTTTTGGGGGATAGTGAGTGGACGATTGGGGCGTCCATCAAGTCTTAGAATTCCTCCAATGTTTGGAGGAACTAGATTCACCAGGAAAGAGGATCCACCTTCAACGGAGGAAACAAAGGAAGGAGAGGTGGTGGACAAAGGAAAGGAGAAGGAGGCGACCACACCAATAGCAACTGGTTTAGCATTAATGTCACCTATTCCGAGGAACGTGGAGAATGATACTGAAACCTTGGACTTCAACAACATGGCGGCAAAGCACTTCATCCTACGCCATGTCACTCAAGGACTTGCATGTCCTCATTTGCAGGTAGAAAGGGCATCCGATCTTTGGATGGCTCTCATAGAGATGTACCGAAGTGGTACGATATAGCAACAACAGTTGGCTGATTAGAAAGTTAAGGAGTATGTATACAAAGGGGGATATATGTTGGATTTTTGCAATGAGCTTGCTACACTCTTCATGGAGCTAGAGAGTGCGGGAAAAGTTTTTAGTGAAAAAGAAAAGGTTAACTGTTTACTGATGAAGTTACCTGATGAGTTCGAGAACATAGTCAACTGTGTGCAAGACTTGCCTGACTCAAGGTGGATATGGAACTCAGTGGTAGGGATGATTCTCGTTCGAGAGAATACGATTGAGATCCGAAGGGGAGGAAAGAGTGGCCAAGCCTTGGCAACAGCGACCGATTGGAGGAACAAGGATTCCCGGAAACCAGTCGGAAACTATGGGGGTATGGAGCAAAAAAAACAGGTTGAGGAGTTCGAACCAAGGGCTCCCAAAGGTTTATGTCATTTTTGTAAGAAACCGGGGCACTATATGGCAGAGTGCACTAAGCTAACCGAGCTTCGGTTAGAGGAGGGGCAGACCGGTGGTACCCCGAGAGGAAAGAAAAATGCCCTTGTCACACAGGTACTTGAGGCGGAATCCGAGGACGAGGACGATGAGCTCCTTTTGGATGAGGAGTTGGAGGCGAAAACTGAGGTTGAAATTCCACGAAGGCAAAAATGTGCTTACGGTGGATTGAAAGGTGAAGCAGGCTGGATTATAGATTCAGGTGCCTCCATGCACATGTGTAAGGATAGGCACCTGTTCACTAAGATAAGAAAGATTCCCACCGTAGAGATAGAGTACGGGGATGGGAGGATAGTCACCACTACCCTTGTAGGATCGGTAGATCTGAAAGTGTTATTAGAAGGAAAGACATCCATATTAACATTCTCCGATGTATTGTTTATTCCGGGGCTGAACAAAAACCTTATCTCTACATCTATATTAGATGATAAGGGTTTTTTCACTAGCACTAGGAAAGGAGTCTTTACTGCTAGTTTTGAGGAGGATGTCTATTTCTTTGCTGAGAAAGGTAGCCATGGGATGTTTAGGCTGATCTTAAGTAATGAAATGAAGAAACTTTATTATGCTGGTGTTCATGATATTATGATGTGGCATAAGAGGCTTGGGCATGTGAATCTAGATAAGTTAAGAGAGATGAAAAAGATGGGAGTGGTGGAAGGGATTCAGTTCAGTGAGAGTGATGATATAAGTGATTGTAGTGGACGTGCTCAAGGTAAAGCACACAGATTACCCTTTCCTAAAACATCCATCTATAAGGGAGAAAAACTTCTAGATCTAGTACACACAGATATTTGGGGACCGGCTAGAGTGCCCTCACCGGGGGGGAAGAGATTTATGATGACTATAACTGATGATTGGTCTCGGTATTCCCGAGTATATTTTTTGAAAAACAAGTTAGAAGTTGAGGATTATTTTAGACAATATAAAGCATGGAGCGAAAAACTCCATGAAACTCCAATCAAGAGAGTAAGGAGTGACAATGGTGGAGAGTATACTTCTAACAACTTTGAGGATTTTCGGAGGGAAGATGGGGTCCAACACCAAAAGACAGTTCCAGAAAATCCGGAACAGAATGGGGTAGCTGAAAGATTTAATTGAACACTAAGTGATAGTGCTAGAAGTATGTTGTCAGATAAAAAGATAGGAAAAAGATTTTGGGCAGAAGCAATGAACTGTTCTAATTATCTCAAAAATAGAGTTCTTACTTCAGCTATAAAAGATCAAACACCTTATGAGAGATGGACAGGCCGGAAACCAGACATATCTCACTTAAAGGTTTTCGGCAGTCAAGTGTTTAGTCTAGATACTGATCGGTCCAATTGGAAGCTAGATCCTAAAGGAAAACCGGGATACTTATTAGGATATGATGAAGATGTTAAAGGATATAGAGTTTATGATCTAAAAAGGGAAGATATAATCTTAGTAAAACATCTAGTAGTTATGGATGAAGGAAAGTCTGTGGATCCCTTCAAATATACGAAGTCGGTAAAAATCAGATTTGAGTCAGAAAATTCTGATGACTTTGAGCTTCCTAACTATCCAGGTTTTAGAGAAGATGACACTCTTGCAGGTACAAATCAGACCGAAAAGGACTCGGCTGTGGAAACTCCAGTGACAACTCTACTCGAAGCGGAAGACATGGTGGAAATTGATTCGGAATCAAGGGATAGGGGAGAAACCGAGTTTGTTCGAAAGAATCCACGAGAACTATCTATTACGGCCTCAGATTTTGACGAAGAAACAGAAGTAGTAAAAGACTGCAAGAAAAACAGGTTAATAACAAGGTAACTAAACTATCTCATCAAGATGAACCTCAAACTTATGGAGAGGCGATGACTTGTCTAGAAAGAAATCGGTGGAAGACAACCATCAATGAAGAGATGGCCTCAATTATGGCAGCCGATACTTGGGTGCTGGTGGATTGTCCACCTAACCGAAAAACCAATCGGTTGTAAGTGGGTTTTCAAATTAAAAATGAACCCAGATAACACAATCGAGCGCTACAAGGCCCGACTAGTTGCAAAGGGATTTACACAAAAGGAGGGAATTGACTACGAGGAAACCTTTGCCCCGGTGGTCAGATTTCCCTCCGTCCGCATACTTCTCAGCCTGGCAGCAGCAAAAGATATCGAAGTGCACCAGATGGACATCAAAACAACCTTTTTGCATGGAGAATTAGAAGAGGAGATTTTCCTGCGACAACCCGAAGGGTTTGTGGAAGAAGGGGAGGAGAGTAAGGTATGTCGGCTGATTAAATCTCTTTATGGTTTGAAACATGCGCCTCGACAGTGGAATAAGAAGTTGATGAGTTTCTTACCGGTCTGGGATATATCCGGATCAGCTCAGATCACTCAATCAAAGTTTTCGAAGATGAGGAAGGTTTTATATTTATTGCAATTTATGTTGATGATTTGCTTGTTTTAAGTAAATCAATGGAAAAAATTAATAAAGCGAAAACAGATCTTAAGAGAAGATTTGAAATGAAGGATATGGGGGATGCAACATATATTTTGGGAATTCAAGTAGAGAGAGACCGAAAAAGAAAAATTATAAGATTGACTCAAAAGGAAGCAATATGGAACATGCTTGAAAAATTTCAAATGGATAAAACTAATAGTTGTACAACTCCAATGGAATTGAAGAAGGGAAGTGAGGGGAGTGAGGAAGAAGGAGTCATAGTGTTAGACGAGGAATTATCTCCTGAAGAACAGAAGTTCATGCAGACTATTCCTTAAAGGCAAGTAGTGGGAAGTCTTATCTATTTTATGAATTGTACTCGGCCGGATTTAGCTGCAGCTGTAGGAGTGCTGAGTAGAAGTCTAAATGCTCCCACTAAGAGGGATTGGGAGGCAGCTAAGAGAGTCCTTAGATACTTGATAGGAACTAGGGATCTATGGATGCATTTGGGTGGGGAGAATACTGACATCACTACTTGGAGTGATGCTAGTTATGGTGATGCTCCGATGAGGAGATGCACTTTTGGATATGTATTATATGTGGGTGATGGGGCTTGCTGTTGGAGTAGCAAACAACAAAAGGTTATTGCTCAGTCCACCATGGAGGCTGAGTATATGGCCTCTTGCTCTGCTGTAAAAGAATTGATGTGGGTCAAGTCTTTACTTGGTGAACTTGGTTATCTTAAGAGTGGTGTGCAGAAAATATTTTGTGATAATCAGGCAGCAATTGCTATTTTTGCAAATCCTAAACATCATTTCAAAGCCAAACATATGGACATTAGACTCATTTTTGTTAGAGAGAAAGTAGAAAATAAAATAATCAGTTTAGAGTACAGACCAGATAGTGAGATGGTAGCACATATGATGACCAAACCTGTGCCTTCCCCTAAGCTAATTTACTGAAGGGAGAAGTGTGGTCTGAAATTAAAGATTCACTAGAAAATAAGGTGAGTGTAGAAATTAATAGTTTTTAAGTATTTTCTAGGTCTGAATAGAAATAAAGAAGCCAAGGCAGTCTACCTCTAACTTCTCTCTCCATTTCTCAAACTTGACGCAGTCACTGAGAAATGGGAGAGGGAGCTAGAGCCATGGCTACCTAGGCTATCCAGAGGTTTACGGGAAATTTATATTAGTTAAAGGGTTTATTTTATCTAAAAGATATATGCCGGCCACAGGATTTGATCCATGTACCTGCCGGCCGGCAGACGGTAGATAGCCGGTAGCCTTAGCTCTTAAGTCTAGAAGAAGTGTTACATAATACAAAGTACGATAATTATTTAAACATGTACACGTAGGATATATCATTTAACTATAATTGTTTACGGGATACATAGATATGGTATTGTAAAAGTTCGAATTGCGGTATGGATAAGAAATCAATACCGCGCATTGATTACGTAAGCGAAACAAATACCGCGCATGTATTTATTACGCCTACGATCAAATGCGAGTTTAATCGGACGGACGGAAATTGTGCCGAGATCGCGGAAGAAGAATTTGACGGTTTGTGGACATCGCCACATCAGATGACAGGTGGCGATGTAACAATGGAGCGCGGCATCTCCGAGGATTAAAGGAGCGAATCCAGATATTTCACGAGTGGACATTTAGGCCATGTCGTACAATATCCGTACATAAAGTACACCGGCAGCTGTACTTTTGCGTACGGAACTGTATTCTGATTGGTTCCGTACATCAGTAGATAGAGACTGTGAGAGAGATAGGACTTAGAAAAATTAGAAGATAGGACCCTCTCTCCCAGAGAGCTTCTGTAAAAAAGAACAACTCTGACCCTCCATAACTTACTGCTCAGGGGAGAAAATTCAGAGATTCTTTTGCTATCGACTTAGGGGAGTCTTGCCTTCACAGGGGTGCAGGTGGTCAGAGTTTTTGTTTGCCAGGGTGGCAGTTATTTTTGCTTAAACACAAAGGGGTCAGGATTATCCTAGAGGCTTCTTGGAAGCTGTCCACTCTGAGGACTTATGGAGGTCTCAGAGTTTCAGTTCGCGCTAATAGGAATTATAACCTAACTTTCACAAAGTGTTTGCGCTAACATTAATTGTTACCTAACTTACAGAAACTATTAGCGCTTACAAGAATTGTAACCTAACTTACACAAACTGTTAGCGCTAACAAGAATTGTAACCTAACTTATACAAACTGTTAGCGCTAACAGGAATTGTAACCAAACTTACACAAACTACTACCGCTAACAAGAATTGTAACTTAACTTACACAAACTGTTAGCACTTACAATAATTGTTACCTAACTTACACAAACTGTTAAAGCTAATAGGAATTGTAACCTAACTTACACAAACTGTTAGCGATAACAAGAATTGTAACCTAACTTGCACATACTGTTAGCGCTAACAAGAATTGTTACCTAAACTACAAAAAATGTAAGCGTTAACAAAAATTGTTACCTAGCTAACACAAATTGTTAGCGCAAAGAAGAATCTAGAACTAACTTACACAAACTGTTAGTGCAAACAGGAATTGTAACCTAACTTACACAAACTGTTAGCGATAACAGGAATTGTAACCTAACTTACACAAACTGTTAGCGCTAACAAGAATTGTAACCTAACTTACACAAACTGTTAGCGCTAACAGGAATTGTAACCTAACTTACACAAACTGTTAGCGCTAACAAGAATTTTAACCTAAACTACACAAACTATTCGCGCTAATAGGAATTATCACCTAACTTTCACAGAGTGTTAGCGTTAACAGTAATTGTTCCCTAACGTACACAAACTGTTAGCGCTAACAAGAATTGTAACATAACTTACACAAAGTAATAGCGAAAACGAAAATTGTAACCTAACTTACACAAACTGTTAGGGATAACAAAAATTGTAACCTAAATTACACAAACTATAAGCGCTAATAAGAATTGTTACCTAACTTTCACAAAGTGTTAGCGCTAACAGGAATTGTAACCTAACTTAGACAAATTGTAAGCGCTAACAAGAATTGTTACCTAACTTACACAAAATGTTAGCGCTTACAAGAATTGTTACCTACACTACACAAACTGTTAGCGCTAACAAGAATTGTAACCTAACTTACACAAACTGTTAGCGCTAACAGGAATTGTAACCTAACTTACACAAACTGGTAGCGCTAACAAGGATTGTATCCTAACTTACACAAACTATTCACGCTAACAAGAATTGATACCTAACTTACACAAATTGTTAACGCTAACAGGAATTGTAGCCTAACTTACACGAACTGTTAACGCTTACAAGAAATTTTACCTAACTTACACAATCTATTAGCGATAACAAGAATTGTAACCTAACTTACACAAACTGTTAGGGCAAAGAAATTGTAACCTAAACTACACAAACTATTTGCGCTAACAAGAATTCTTACCTAACTTACACAAACTGTTAGCGCTAACAGGAATTGTAACCTAACTTAAACAAACTGTTAGCGATAACAAGAACAGTAGCCTTACTTACACAAATTGTTAGCGATAACAAGAATTGTAACCTAACTTACACAAACTGTTAGCGTTAACAATAATTGTAACCTAACTTACACAAACTGTTAGCGCAAAGGAATTGTAACCTAAACTGCACAAACTATTCACACTAACAAGAATTGTTACCTAACTTACACAAATTGTTAGCGTTAACAGGAATTGTAACCTAACTTACACGAACTGTTAATGCTTACAAGAATTTTTACCTAACTTACACAAACTGTTAGAGCTAACACGAATTGTAACCTAATTTATACAAACTATTAGCGATAACAAGAATTGTAACCTAACTTACACAAACTGTTAACACAAAGGATTTGTAACCTAAACTACACAAACTATTAGCGCTAACAAGAATTCTTACCTAACTTACACAAACTTTTAGCGCTAACAGGAATTGTAACCTAACTAACAGAAACTGTTAGCGCTAATGAAAATTGTTACCTAACTTACACAAACTGTTAGCGCTAACAAGAAATGTAACCTAACTTACACAAACTCTTAGCGCTAAGAAGAATTGTTACCTAACTTACACAAACTGTTAGCGCTAACAGGAATTATAACCTAACTTACATAAACTATTAGCGATAACAAGAATTTTATCCTAACTTACACAAACTGTTAGCTCTAACAAGAATTGTTACCTAAACAACACAAACTGTTACCGCTAACAGGAATTGTTACCTAACTTACACAAACTGTTAGCGCTAACAAGAAATGTAACCTAGCTTACACAAACTCTTAGCGCTAAGAAGAATTGTTACCTAACTTACACAAACTGTTAGCGTTAACAAGAATTGTAACCTAACTTGCACAAACTTCTAGCGCTAATGATAATTGTTACCTAAACAACACAAACTATTAGTGATAACAAAAATTGTAACCTAACTTATACAAATTGTTAGCGCTAACTAGAATTGTAACCTAAACTACACAAACTGTTCGCGCTTACAGGAATTATTACCTAACTTTCACAAAGTGTTAGCGCTAACAGTAATTGTTACTTAACTTACAGAAACTGGTAGCGCTAACAATAATTGTTACCTAAACAACACAAACTATTAGTGATAACAAAAATTGTATGCTAACTTACACAAACTGTTAGCGCTAACAGGAATTGTTACCTAGCTTACACAAAATGTTAGCGCTTACAAGAATTGTAACCTAACTTACACAAACTCTTAGCGATAACAAGAATTGTAACCTAACTTGCACAAACTATTAGCGCTAACAAGAATTGTTACCTAAACTACACAAAGTGTTAGCGCTAACAGGAATTGTAACCTAACTTACACAAACTGTTAGCGATTAGAAGAATTGTAACCTCACTAACACAAACTATTAGAGATAACAAGAATTGTAAACAAACTTACAAAAACTGTTAGCGCTAACAAGAATTGTAACGTGACTTACACAAACTATTATCGCTAACAAGAATTGTAACCTAAACAACACAAACTGTTAGCGCTAACAGAAATTATTACCAAACTTACACAAACTGTTAGCGCTAACAAAAATTGTAACCTAAACTACACAAACTGTTAGCGCTAACAAGAATTGTTGCCTAATTTTCACAATCTGTTAGCGCTAACAGGAATTGTAACCTAACTTACACAAACTTTTAGCGCTAACAGGAATTGTAACCTAACTTACACAAACTGTTAGCAATAACAAGAATTATAACCTCACTAACATAAACTGTTAGCGCTAACAATAATTGTTATTTAAATACACAAAGTGTTAGCGTTAACCTGAATTGTTACCTAACTTTCACAAAGTGTTAGCGCTAACATGAATTGTTACCTAACTTTCACAAAGTGTTATCGCTAACAAGAATTGTTACCTAACTAACAGAAACTGTTAGCGTTAACAAGAATTGTTACCTAACTTACACAAACAATTAGCGCTAACAGAAATTGTAACCTAACTTACACAAACTTTTATCGCTAACAACAATTGTTACCTAAACTACACAAAATGTTGGCGCTAACAGGAATTGTTACCTAACTTACACAAACTCTTAGGGCTAACAAGAAAAGTAACCTAACTTACACAAACTGTTAGCGCTAACAAGAATTGTTACCTAACTTACACAAACTGTTAGCGCTAACATGAATAGTAACCTAACTTACACAAAGTGTTAGCGATAAAGAGAATTGTAACCTAACTTACACAAACTGTAAGCATAAACAAAAATTGTTATCGCGCTAACAAGAATTCTATCCCAACTTACACAAACTGTTAGCGCTAACAGGAATTGTAACCTAACTTACACAAACTGTTAGCGCTAACAAGAATTGTCACCTAACTTACACAAATTGTTAGAGCTAATAGGAATTGTTACCTAGCTTACACAAAATGTTAGCGCTAACAAGAATCTATACCTTACTTACACAAACAGTTAGCGCTAACAGGTATTGTAACCTAACTAACACAAAGTGTTATCGATAACAAGAATTGTAACCTAACTTACACAAATTGTTAGCGCTAACAAGAAATGTAACCTAACTTACACAAACTGTTAGCACTAACAAGAATTGTTACCTAACTTACACAAACTGTTAGCGCTAACAGGAATTGTAACCTAACTTACACAAACTGTTAGCGATAACAAAAATTGTAACCTAACTTACACAAACTGTTAGCGCTAACAAGAATTGTTACCTAAACAACACACACTCTTAGCGCTAACAAGAATTGTAACCTAACTTACACAAACTGTTAGCGCTAACAAGAATTGTAACCTAACTTACACAAACTGTTAGTGATAACAAGAATTGTAACCTAACTTACACAAACTGTTAGTGATAACAAGAATTGTAACCTAACTACAATCATCCATCACTTCATTATCCCCAAACTGAATGCCATCTACTACCCCAAGCTTTTTCATTTCCCTTAACCTATCAAAATGCACATGCCCCAACCGCTTATGCCAAATCATCACCTTAGGAACACCAACATAGTAAGCATTCTTCTTTTCATTACTCAAGTTAAGCCTAAACATTCCTTGGCTACCCTTATCTGCTGTAAAGTAAACTTCATCTCGATACTTAGCTGTAAAGACTCCCTTTCTAGTGAAAGTATCAAACTCTTTGTCATCTAACACAGAAGTAGAGACAAGATTTTTACAGAGCTGAGGAATGTAAAGTACATCTGAGAATGTAAGTATGGAAGTTTTACCCTCCACAAAGACTTTCAGATCTAATCCCACTAGATCTGTAGTAACCACTCTCCCATCCCCATACTCTATCTCTACAATAGGAATCTTTCTTAACTTAGTGAAGAGTTCTTTATCACGACACATATACATGGATGCACCTGAGTCGATGATCCATCCTTCCTGTGGATCTTCCCGAATTGCTCCAAAGGCACACTTTTGCCTCCGAGTGATCTCCTTCTCCTCCAGACTCTCGTGAAGAAGAAGCTCCCCATCCTCCTCAGATGACTCATCCTCGGTTTCCTTGACACTTTTGTAACCACAAGTGCTTTTTCCTTCCCTCCGGAAGAACCTCCTCCATGGTTCTCTTGGAGCCTCAGCTTTGATAGCTTAACACAATCTGCAATATAGTGTCGCGACTTTTTGCAATAATGACAAAGACCCTTTGGGGGCCTCTGTCCCCCAGACAGATCTCTTTCCCCTCTATAAGGTTTCTTCGGGTCCTTCCCCCATCGGTCCCCTCCTGCTGCTAGAGCTTGAATGCTCTTTCCTCCTCTCCTAATCTCCATTGTGTTTTCCTGCACAAGTATCATCCTGACTACTGTGTTCCATTTCCATGAACTATCAGGCATTCCCTGTACTCGGTACACTATGTTTTCGAACTCATCTGGTAATTTCATGATAAGGGTGTTAACTTTCATTTTCATTGTACCTGTCCACCCGGCACTCTCCATTTCCATATACAAACAAGAAAGATCATTACAGTAATCTAACATCTTTCCTCCTTTGTAAGTGTAACTCAATAGCTTTTGCTCAGCCAACTAGAGCTCCTGAATAGTTCCAGCTCTATAAATCTCCACTAAACTCTCCCATACTCCTCCTCCTTGTAAATGTGAAGATGAGAAGTGGCCAAACCTTGAGTGAGGTGCCTCAGAATGAAGTTCTTGGCAGCCATGTTTACATCCTCCCACATTTGAGTATCGTTCTCCACAATCTTCACGGTCGCCGCTCCCGATACTGTGGCAATAGGAGTGAGGGGTGTCTCCTTCCCTTTTTCCATTTCGGACAAACTGCTGTCTTCATCATCTGCCTCCTCCGCTGAGGCAGCCGTTGTTGCAGAAAACCTTACTCCCCCAAATCCTGGTGGAATTCCCGAAGGTGGACGTTTCACCTGTCCACTCACGATACCCCAGTATTGTTTTTCACACAAAGCTCCCATCATCATGGCTTCCCAATAGATGAACCCAGATCCATTGAAGGTAGGCACCCTAGAGGGTGGGCCCATAACCTGGAATTCTGTGTCCTCCATTCGACTACAGAATACAGGAAGCCTCTAGATAGTGTTTAACTAACCCACTTTAAGCCACGACCACTTTTGCTCAAGAAGGCAAACTGACAATTTGACTGCACCCTTGTGCAGCCTGCACTCCCCTGAGTCCGTAGCAAAAAGAATCACTGAAAACGGCCAACCAGCCGATAAGTTATAGGGTGGCAAAGATGCCAATTTATACAAACTCTCAAAGAGAGAGGACTATCTACCTAAATTTTCTTAAGTCCTAGTTTTTCCTAATTCCCTCTCACAGCTCCTATCTACTGCCTGTACGAACCTATCACAAAACTGTATAGTACTATAAAGTACTACTGCCGATGTACTTTCTGTACGGCCTCTGTACGACAAGGCCATTAAGTGGACGCGTGTCCACTTTCCACTCGTCCGTACGTTCCTCGGAATTCCCGCGACCGAATGATGTCTTCCCACGTGGCGCCAGGTCATGCCACGTCACTAAATGCCAAAATGACCATTCCGGGATTTCGGCGATGATGTGCGCCGTTAGATTTGACGCGAAATTCAATCTCGGCCGTAATAAATATTTGCGCGATATTTGTTTCGCTCTCGAAACAAAATGCGCGATATCCATTTCAAACAAGTACAGTACTTCGTATTTTGTAGAACTGTATCTATGTGTGGCGTTAAGGGTTTCAGTTAAATGAATCTAGAACATTACAGTAGTACTAATGAAACCCTATATCTCCTAACGGACTTCTGCGACAGACTGGTTAGAGCTAACGGCTACGCCGGGCTCTGCCGGTCGGGGGTTCGAGTCCTGCCGGACTCAACCTTTTGTTGAGAGTGGCTTAAGCCACTCTTTAGTCCTTCCTATGGAGTTGAGGCAGCCATGGCTCCATTACTCTCTCTCTCTCTTCTTCAGTGACTACAACAAGTATGGGGGAGAGAGAGAGAGAAGAGATAGAGGCAGGTTGCCTACATTTTCTTTTCTAATAAATTTAGACCTAGAAAATATACTAAAAACTACTTATTTCAACAATATTCAAATGTGGAAATACACGTGTTGAAATTAATAGTTTATTATTCTTTTTTCTAGGTCTGAACTTATTAGGAAAAACAGGAAAAGTAAAAAGCGCAGGCAACCTTCCTCCACCTCTTCACTCTACCCCCCATACTTGTTGTAGTCACTAAAGGATAGAGAGGCTGGTGGAGCCATGGCTGCCTTAGCCCCATAGGCATGACTTAAGGGTGACCTTAGTCACTCTCAACAAAAGGTTGAGTCCGGCAGGACTCGAACCTTCGACCGGCAAAGCGTGGCGTAGCCGTCAGCTCTAACCGGTCTGTCGTAGAAGTTCAGTACATAATATGAGGTACAATATCTATTTAAAAATTGAACAATACATTAATTCGATTAACGTAAACTATGAAAAAGGAAACATAGAGACGAAACAGATTCAATGCGTACATCAAATCTGCCGCACAAAATAAACGAATCGCACATTTATTTCAACGGCGTACATGAAACAGCGGTCTTCATCCGACGGCTCTAATCATCGTCGAAGTCCCGAAATGGTCACTTTGGCGGTTTTAGGACGTGGCGTGACATGGCATGACCTAGCGATACGTGGTAGGATTGAATTGAGCAGCAGAGATCCTGGACAACATAAAGACGACTCAGACGGCGACACGCGTCTATTCCATGGTCTTGTCGTACAGAGGTCGTACATAAAGTACATCGGCGACAGTGTTTTTTGGTACTTTACAATATTTTGATATTTAGGGTTTGTTAGAGAGATATAGGACTTATAATATTTTTAGACAGGCACCTCTCCCTTGGGAGCTTTGTACAAATTGGCATCCTTGCCGGCTTATAACTTATCAGTTGGTTGGCCGTTTTGAGTGATTCTTTTTGCTACGGACTAAAAAGAGTCCACGCTGCACAAAGGTGCAGTCAAACTAACAGTTTGCCATCTTGGGCAACACTGATTGTGGCTTGAAATGGGTTAGTTAAACACTATCTAGAGGCTTCCTGTATTCTGTTGTCCAATGGAGGACATAGAATTGCAGGTTATGGGCCCACCCTCTAAGGTGCCCACCTTCAATGGATCTGTGTTCATCTATTGGGAAGCCATGATGATGGGATACTGGGGTATTGCAGTGGACAAGTGAAATGTCCACCTTCGCTAACTCCACAGGGATTTGGAGGAGTAAGGTTTCTAGCAGCATCAACTACTTCCACGGAAGAGGCAGATGATGGAAACAGTAATGTGTCAAAAAAAAAGGAAAGGGAAGGAGAAACCCCTCACTCCTATTGCCTTGGCACCGAGAGCGGTGGCGGTGAACACCGTGGAGAACGATACTCAAATGTGGGAAGTCTTGAACATGGATGCCAAGAACTTCATTCTAAGGCACCTCACGCAAGCTTTGGCCAATCCTCACCTTCACATTTACAAGGCCGAGGAGATGTGGGTGAGTTTGGTGGAGATCTATAGAGCTGGTACTATTCAGGAGCTCTAGTTGGCTGAGCAAAAGCTAGTGAGTTACACTTACAAATGAGGAAAGATGTTTGATTATTGTAATGACATTTCTTGTTTGTACATGGAGATGGAAAGTGCCGGGTGGACAGAAATGAAGATGAAAGTTAACACTCTCATCATGAAGTTACCAGATGAGTACAAGAACATAGTGTACCGAGTACACGAAATGACTGATAGTTCATGGAAGTGGAATACATGGTCCGGATGATACTTCTGCAGGAAAAAAACACTATGAGGTTTAGGAGAGGAGGAAAGAGCATTCATGCTCTAGCTGCAAGAGGGGATCAATGGGGGAAGGACCCGAAGAAACCGTTCAAAAGGGGAAGAGATCAGCCGGCAGGACAAGGCCTCCAATGGGCCTTTGTCATTTTTGCAAGAAGCCGAGACACTTTATCGCAGGTTGTGTCAAGCTATCGGAGCTGAGGACACTTGTGGTTACAAAAGTGACAAGAGAAACCGAGGACGAGTCTTCTAAGGAGGATGGGGAGCTTCTTCTTAACGCGAGTTTGGAGAAGAAGGAGATTCCTCAGAGACAGAAGTGTGCCCTTCGAGCAATTGGGGAAGCTCCACAGGAAGGATGGATCATTGACTCAGGTGCATCCATGCATATATGACATGATAAGGAACTCTTCGCTAAGCTAAGAAATATCCTTACTGTAGAGATAGAGTATGGGGATGGAAGAGTGGTTACTACAAATCTAGTGGGGTCACTAGATTTGAAAGTCTTAGTGGAGTGTAAGACTTCTATACTCAGATTCTCACATGTACTCTACATTTCTCAGCTGAGTATAAATCTTGTCTCTACGTCTGTGTTAGATGACAAAGAGTTTGATACCTTCACTAGAAAGGAGTCTTTACAGCTAAGTTTGGGGATGAAGTTTACTTCACGGCAGATAAGGGTAGCCAACGAATATTTAAGCTTAACCTGAGTAATGAAAAGTAGAATGCTAACTATGTTGGTGTTCCTAAGTTGATGATTTGGCATAAACGATTAGGAAATGTGTATTTTGATAGGATGAGGGAAATGAAAAGACTTGGGGTAGTAGAAAGCATTCAGTTTGGTGATAATGAAATGATGGATGATTGTAGTGGCTGTGCTCAAGGTAAGGCTCACAGACTACCCTTTCCCAAAGCCGCCACATATAGAGGTGAGAAAGTACTAGATTTCGTCCACACAGATATTTGGGGACCTGCAAAAGTACCTTCGGTTGCAGGAAAGAAGTTTATGTCGACCATAACGGATGATTGGTCTAGACACTCTAGAGTGTGTTTCCTAAAAACAAAGTCTGAAACATCAACATACTTCAAAGAATATAAAGCTTGGAGTGAGACGTTGCATGAAACCCCATTAAGAGAATAAGGAGTGATAATAGGGGGGAATTTACCTCTAGCTAGTTTGAGGAATATCTGAGAGATGAGGGAGTGCAGCACCAGAAAATTATACCATATAACCCAGAACAAAATGAGGTAGCTGAGAGGTTGAATCCGACACAAGGAGATAGTGCATGCAATATGTTGGCAGACAAAAAAATAGGAAAGAGATTTTGGGCAGAGGAAATGAACTGTGCCAACTACATTAAGAATAAAGTTCTTACCTCGTATGTAAAGGGAGTGACACCTTATGAGAAATGGGTGGGAAGGAAACCAGAAATCTCAAACTGGAAACGAGATTTTAAGGGAAAACCTGGATACTTCGTGGGATATGGTAAGGATGTTAAGGGGTATAGAGTCTATAACTTAGCAAAGAAAGATATCATTCTGGTCAAACACCTAGGTGTTATGGATGAAGGGAAGTCATTTGACCCTTTCAATTATACAAAGAAGATAAGAATCAGATTTTAGTCCGAAAGTGAGGAGGACTCGGTCGTTCCCGAAAGGTACATGAGTGAAACAGAGATTACAGATTCAGGGGAGATCTTAGACACAAGCAATCCACCGAAAACCTCACATATTCCTATAGACTTTGAGGAGACAAAAGAGGAGGGATCGGAACCGGCTTTCATGGATAGGGGAGCCGATGAAACAGTAAGGAGAAATCCAAGACAACTCCATTCCAACTTCGGAGTTTGAAGTGGGGAGACGGAGCAGCAAAAGGATCGAGGAAACGCATGTTGCTCTTAAGGTAACTAAGCTATCTCACCCAGATGAGCCTCAGTCATACTCGGAGGTAGTAAACAGTCCGAAGAAAGACAGATGGATTAGAGCCATAAATGATGAGATGGCCTCTATCATGGAAGCCAATATTTGGGAACTAGCGGATTGTCTTCCCGACATAAAACCTATTGGGTCTATATGGGTGTTTAAACTTACCATTGAGAGGTATAAGGTTCGATTAGTAGCAAAGGGGTTCACCCAAAAAGAGGGGATTGACTATGAGGAGACCTTTGCTCTAATTGTTCGGTTCCCATTAGTAAGGATTCTCCTCAGTCTGGCAGCAGCGGAAGACATGGAAATACACCCAAATGGGAGAGTAGTTACTACAGATCTAGTGGGCTCGGTAGGTTTGAAAGTCTTAGTGGAGGGTAAGACCTCTATACTCACCTTCTCAGATGTACTCTATATTCCTCAGCTGAGCAAAAATCTTGTCTCTACTTTTATATTTGATGACAAGGAATTTGATACCTTCAGTAAAAAGGGAGTCTTTACAACTAAGTATGGGGATGAGGTTTACATCACAGCTTATAAGGGTAGCCAAGGAATGTTTAGGCTTAACCTAAGTAATGAAAAGAAGAGTGCTTACTATGTTGGTGTTCGAAACTTGATGATTTGGCATAAGCCGCTGGGGCATGTAAACTTTGATAGGCTTTAGGAAATCTAGAGGCTCGGTGTAGTAGAAGGCATTCAGTTTGGGGATAATAAAATGGGGGATAATTGTAGTGGTTGCTCCCAAGGTAAGGCTCACAAACTCCCTTTTCCCAAACTGCCACATATAGAGGTGAGAAAGTGTTAGATTTGGTCCACAATGATATTTGGGGAGGTGCAATAATACCTTCAGTCGAAGGAAAATGGTTTATATTGACTATAACTAATGACTGGTCTAGGTTCTCGAGAGTCTACTACCTAAAAACAAAGTGTTAAACATCAACTTACTTTAAGGAATATAAAGCCTGGAATGAGAAGTTGCACGGAACCCCCATTAAAAGAATAAAGAGTTATAATGGGGGAGAATATACCTCTAATCACTTTGAGGAATACTTGAGGGATGAGGGAGTTCAACATCAGAAAAACTATACCGTATAACTTAGAACAAAATTGAGTAGCTTAGAGGTTGAATAGCACTTTATGAGATAGTGTATGTAGTATGTTAGCCGACAAAAAGATTGGAAATTGTTTTGGGCAGAAGCCATGAACTCTGCTAACTACATGAAAAATAGAGTCCTTACCTCAGTCGTGAAAGGAAAGACACCTTATGAGAGATGGTGTTGGAAGGAAACAAAATATTTCTCACTTTAAGGTATTTGGTAGTCAAGTCTACAGTCTTGATACTAACAAGAAAACCAGGAAACTAGATGCTAAAGTGAAACTGTTGATATCATTAGTTTTATGGAGTATTTTCTAGGTCTGAATAGCTTAGTCGAAAAAGCGCAGGCAGTCTGCCTCCACCTCTTTCCTCTTTCCCCCATACTTCTTATAGTCCCTGAAAGTGAGAGAGAGAGTGATGGAGCCATGGCTGCCTTTGCTCCATAACCACGACTAAAAAATGACATAAGTCACTCTCAACAAAAGGTTGAGTCCGGCAAGACTCGAAACCTTCGACCAGCAGAGCGATGCGTAGCCTTCAGCTCTAACCTGTCTGTCGTACGAGTTCGTTAAACTACATAGGGTGTGATAATTACTTAAACTATATTATGACAATAATCCGATTAACGACGTTACGAATGAGGGAAAATAGAACTAGTTAATATATAGTGCAAACGTGACCCCCCACGAAACAAATGATCACACATTTGTTTCAACGGCTAACATTGAATGTCCGTTTTTGATCCAACGGCACATATTGCTGCCGAGATCCCAAAATGGTCACTTTGGCGGTTTCGCACATGGCATGACCTAGCGCCACATGGAGAGATAACATTTGGTTGCAAGATTTCCGGGTAGCATAAAGACGAGTAAAATGTGGACAGGCGTCCACTTAATGGCCTTGTTAACAGAGGCAGTACAGAAAGAACATCAGTCGTAGTACCTTTCGGTACTTTAAAGTTATTTTATTGGATCGTACTACAGTAGATAGGGGATGTGAGAGGGGATTAGGACTTAGAAATTATTGAGTGGACAACCACCTCTCTCTTTGAGAGTTTGTATAAATTGCCATCTTTGCCACCCCATAACTTATCGGTTGGTTGGCTGTTTACAGCGATTCTTTATTCTACGTATTGAAGGAAATCGAAGCTACACAGGGGTCCAGTCACATTGTTAACTGGTTTGCTTGGGAAGAAGTGGTTGTGGTTGAAAGTGGGTTATTTAAAAACTACCTAGAGGCTTCCTGAATTATGTAGTTCAATGGAGGACACACAGTTGCAGGCTATGGGCCCACCATGTAGGGTGCCCATCTTCAATGGATTTCAATTCATCTATTCGAAAGCCATGATGACAAGGGCTTTGTGCGCAAAACGATACTGGGGTATTGTTAGTGGACAACTGGAACATCCACCTTAAGGAACTTTACCAGGATTTGGTGGAATAAGGTTTTCTGCAGCAGTATCTGTTGCAGCAAAGGAGGCAGATGATGGGGACATCTGTGTGTCCGAAAATGGGAAAGAGAAGGAGACACCTCTTACTCCTATTGCTCATAATGCCACGACACCTGGAGCGGCGGCCGTGAAGACCATGGAGAACGATACCTAAACGTGGGAAGACACCAACATGGCTGCCAAATCCTTCATTCTAAGACACCTCACTCACGCTTTGGCAACCCCCAACCTTCACATTTACAAGGTTGAGGAGTTGTGGGTGAGTTTCGTAAAGATCTATAGAGCTAGTACAAAAGTTAGGGAATTATTCTTACAAGGGGGGGGAAATGTTAGACTACTGTAATGATCTCTATTGTTTGTATATGGAGATGGAGAGTGCTAGGTGGACAGGTATAATGAAGATGAAAGTTAACACTCTCATCATGAAGTCACCCAACGAGTATGAAAACATAGTATACCAAGCACAGGAAATGACTGACAGTTCATTGAAATGGAACACAGTGGTTCGGATGACACTTGTGCAGGAGAACACAATTGAGGTTAGGAGAGGGGGGAAGAGCATCCAAGCACTAGTTGCAAGAGCAAACCGGTGGGGGAAGGATCCGAAGAAATCGTACGAAAGAGAGAGAGATAAGTTTGGAGGACAGAAGCGCCCAAAGGGTCGTTGTCACTTTTGCAAAAAGCCAAGCACTTCATAGCGGATTGTGTCAAGCTGTCACAGTTGAGGCTCCAAGAGAACCATGTGTAGAAATTAATGTTTTTTAAATTATTTTCTAGGTCTGAATAGAAATAAGAAAGAAGCCGAGGCAGTCTACCTATAACTTCTCTCTCCAACTCTCAAACTTGTCGCAGTCACTGAGAAATTGGAGAGGGAGCTAGAGCCATGGCTACCTAGGCTATCCAGAGGTTTACGGGAAAATATATTTTAGTTAGGGGTTCTATTTACTAAAAGATATATGCCGTCCACAGGATTTGATCCTGGTACCTATCGGCCGGCAGATTGCCTGTAGCCGTTAGCCTTAGACATTAAGTCTAGAAGTAGTGTTACGTACTATAGGGTTTGATAATTAATTAAATAGTAATACGTAAGATAAATCATTTAATTATAATTATTTACGGGATACATAGAACCGGTAGCGTAAAAGTACAATTTGCGGTACGGTTAAGATATCAATACCGCGCATTGATTTCGTAAGCGAAACAAATACCGCGCATGTATTTATTACGGCTACGATCAAATGTGAATTTAATCAGACGGACGGAATTAGCGCCGAGATCGCGGAAGAAGAATTCGGCGGTTTGTGGGCATCGCCACATCGGATGACACGTGGCGAAATTACATTGGATCGTGGTATCTTCAGAGATTACGGCACCGAATCCGGATATAACATGTGTCGACATTTGTAGAAATTAATGATTTTGAAGTATTTTCTAGGTCTGAAAAGAAATAAAGAAGCCGAGGCAGTCTATCTCTAACTTCTCTCTCCAACTCTCAAACTTGTCGGAGTCACTGAGAAATTGGAGAGGAAGCTAGAGCCATGGCTACCTTGGCTATCCTGAGGTTTACGAGAAATTTTTATTAGTTAGGATTTATTTATTTAAAAGGTATGTGCCGGCGGCAGGATTTGATCCTTGTACCTACCGGCCGGCAGACAGGAAATAGCCGGAAGCCTTAGCAGTTAAGTCTAGAATTAATATTACGTAGTATATAGTTTGATAATTATTTAAACATGTATACGTACGATTATTCATTTAACTATAATAGATTACGGGATACATAGATCCGGTAATATATAAAGTACGGATTACGGTACGGACAAAAAATCAATACAGCGCATTTGTTTCGTAAGCGAAACAAATACCGCACATGTATTTATTACGGCTACGATTAATTTAGATTCTAATCGGACGGCCGCAATTAGCGCCGAGATCGCAGAGGAAGATTTCGGCGCTTTGTAGCCATCGCCACATCGGATGACGCGTGGCGAAATTACGTTGGATCGTGGAATCTCCGGAGATTATGGCACCGAATCCGGATATGACATGTGTCGACATTTGGGCCATGTCGTACAATGTCCGTACCTAAAGTACATCGGCAGTTGTACTTTTGCGTACGGAACTCAATTCTGATTGGTTCCGTACATCAGTAGAGAGAGTCTGTGAGAGAGATAGGACTTAGAAAAATTAGAAGATAGGATCCCCTCTCCCAAAGAGCTTCTGTACAAAAGGTCAACTTTGACCCTCTATAACTTACTGCTCAGGGGAGCAAATTCAGAGATTCTTTTTGCTATCGACTCAGGGGAGTCTTGCCTTCACAGGGGTTCAGGTAGTCAGGGTTTTTGTTTGCCAAGGTGGTAGTTATTTTTGCTGAAACACAAAGGGGTCAGGATTATCCTAGAGGCTTCTTGGAAGCTGTCCACTCTGAGGACTTATGGAGGTCTCAGAGTTTCAGGTTATGGGCCCACCCTCTAGGGTAGCAATCTTTAATGGAATTGGCTTCATATACAGGGAAAGTATGATGATAGGAGCTCTATGCCAAAAAAGGTTTTGGGGGATAGTAAGTGGACGGTTGGGGCGTCCATCAAGTCTTGGAATTCCTCCAGGGTTTGGAGGAAGCAGACTCACCAGGAAAGAGGATCCACCTTCAACGGAGGAAACAAAAGAAGGAGAGGTGGTGGACAAAGGAAAGGAGAAGGAGACGACCACACCAATAGCAACTGGTTCGACATTCATGTCACCTATTCCGAGGAACAAGGAGAATGATACTGAAACCTGGGACTTCAACAATATGGCGGCAAAGCACTCCATCCCACGCCATCTCACTCAAGGACTTGCATGTCCTCATTTGCAGGTAGAAAGGGCATCCGATCTTTGGATAGCTCTCATAGGGATGTACCGAAGTGGTACGATTCAGCAACAACAGTTGGCTGATCAGAAAGTTAAGGAGTATGTTTACAAAGAGGGGAATATGTTGGATTTTTGCAATAAGCTTGCTACACTCTTCTTGGAGCTACACAGTGCCGGAAAAGATATTAGTGAAAAAGAAAAGGTTAACTGTTTACTGATGAAGTTACCTGATGAGTTCGTGAACATAGTTTACCGTGTGCAGGACTTGCCTGACTCAAGGTGGATATGGAACTCAGTGGTAGGGATGATTCTCGTTCAAGAGAATACAATTGAGATCTGAAGGGGAGGAAAGAGTGGCCAAGCCTTAGCAACAGCGACCAATTGGAGGAACAAGGATTCCCGAAAAACCGGTCGGAAACTATGGGGGTACGGAGCAGAAAAAACAGGCCGACGAGTTCGAACCGAGGGCTCCCAAAGGTTTATGTCACTTTTGTAAGAAACCGGGGCACTATATGGCAGAGTGCACTAAGCTAACCGAGCTTCGGTTAAAGGAGGGGCAGACCGGTGGTACCCCGAGAGGAAAGAAAAAGGCCCTTGTCACACAGGTACTTGAGGCTGAATCCGAGGACGAGGACGATGAGCTCCTTTTTGATGAGGAGTTGGAGGCGAAAAAAGAGGTCGAAATTCCACGGAGGCATAAATGTGCTTACGGTGGATTGAAAGGTGAAGCAGGCTGGATTGTAGATTCAGGTGCCTCCATGCACATGTGTAAGGATAGACACCTGTTCACTAAGGTAAGAAAGATTCCCACAGTAGAGATAGAGTACGGGGATGGGAGGATAGTCACCACTACTCTTGTAGGATCGGTAGATCTGAAAGTGTTAGTAGAAGGAAAGACATCCATATTAACATTCTCCAATGTATTGTTTATTCCGGAGCTGAACAAAAACCTTATCTCTACATCAGTATTAGATGATAAGGGTTTTTTCACTAGCACTAGGGAAGGAGTCTTTACTGCTAGTTTTGAGGAGGATGTCTATTTCATTGCTGAGAAAGGTAGCCATGGGATGTTTAGGCTGATTTTAAGTAATGAAACGAATAAACTTTATTATGCTGGTGTTCATGATATAATGATGTGGCATAAGAGGCTTGGGCATGTGAATCTAGATAAGTTAAGAGAGATGAAAAAGATGGGAGTGGTGGAAGGGATTCAGTTCAGTGAGAGTGATGATATAATTGATTGTAGTGGATGTGCTCAAGGTAAAGCACACAGATTACCCTTACCTAAATCAGCCACCTATAAGGGAGAAAAAATTCTAGATCTAGTACACACAGATATTTGGGGACCGGCTAAAGTGCCCTCACCGGGGGAGGGAAGAGATTTATGATGACTATAACTGATGATTGATCTCGGTATTCCCGGGTGTATTTTTTGAAAAACAAGTCCAAAGCTGAGGATTGTTTTAGACAATATAAAGCATGGAGCGAAAAACTCCATGAAACTCCAATCAAGAGAGTAAGGAGTGACAATGGTGGAGAGTATACTTCTAACCAGTTTGAGGATTTTCTGAGGGAAGATGGGGTTCAACACCAAAAGACAGTTCCAGAAAATCCTGAACAGAATGGGGTATCTGAGAGGTTAAATAGAACACTAAGTGATAGTGCTAGAAGTATGTTGTCAGATAAAAAGATAGGAAAAAGGTTTTGGGCAGAAGCAATGAACTGTGCTAATTACCTCAAGAATAGAGTTTTTACTTCAGCTATAAAAGATCAAATACCTTATGAGAGATGGACAGGCCGGAAACCAGACATATCTCACTTAAAGGTTTTCGGCAGTAAAGTGTTCAGTCTAGATACTAATCGGTCCAATTGGAAGCTAGATCCTAAAGGAAAACCGGGATACTTATTAGGATATGATGAAGATGTTAAAGGATATAGAGTTTATGATCTAAAAAGGGAAGATATAATCTTAGTAAAACATCTAGTAGTTATGGATGAAGGAAAGTTTGTGGATCCCTTCAAATATACGAAGTCAGTAAAAATCAGATTTGAGTCAGAAAATTCCGATGACTTTGAGCTTCCTAACTATCCAGGTTTTAGAGAAGATGACATTCTTGCAGGTACAAATCAGACCGAAAAGAACTCGGCTGTGGAAATGTAGAAACTAATGGTTTTATTAGTATTTTCTAGGTCTGAAAAGAAATATAGAAGTCGAGGCAGTCTATCTCTAACTTCTCTCTCCAACTCTCAAACTTGTCGCAGTCACTGAGAAATTGGAGAGGAAGCTAGAGCCATGGCTACCTTTGTTATCCTGAGGTTTACGGGAATTTTATATTAGGGTTTATTTATTTATTTAAAAGGTATGCGCCGGCGGCAGGATTTGATCCTTGTACCTACCGGCCGGCAGACAGGAAATAGCCGGTAGCCTTAGCCGTTAGATCTAGTAGTAATGTTACGTACTATGTAGTTTGATAATTAATTAAATATGTATACGTACGATAATTCATTTAACTATAATAGATTACGGGATACATAGATCCAGTAATATATAGAGTACGGATTACGGTACGGACTCGAAATCAATACCGCGCATCTGTTACGTAAGTGAAACAATTATCGCGCATGTATTTATTACGGCTACGATTAAATCCGAATTTAATCGGACGGCCGGGATTAGCGCCGAGATCGCGGAGGAAGATTTCGGCGGTTTGTGGCCATCGCCACATCGGATGACGCGTGGCGAAATTCCGTTGGATTGTAGAATCTTTGGAGATTATGGCACCGAATCCGGATTTTGTAGAAACTAATGAATTTATTAGTATTTTCTAGGTCAAAATAGAAATAGAAAGAAGCCGAGGCAGTCTACCTCTAACTTCTCTCTCCAACTCTCAAACTTGTCGCAGTCACTGAGACATTGGAGAGGAAGCTAGAGCCATGGCTACCTTGGCTATCCTAAGGTTTACGGGAATTTTATTTTGGGGTTTATTTATTTATCTAAAAGATATGTGCCGGCGGCAGGATTTGATCACTGTACCTACCGGCCGGCAGACAGGAAGTAGCCGGACGCCTTAGCCGTTAAGTCTAGGATTAATGTTAGGTACTATATAGTTTGATAATTAATTATATGTGTATTCGTACGATAATTTCATTTAACTATTACGGATTACGGGATACATAGTTCCGGTACGGATGACGGTACGGATTACGAATCAATACCGCGCATTTGTTTCGGAAGTGAAATAAATACCGCGCATGTATTTATTACGGCTACGATTAAATCTGAATTTAATCGGACGGCCGGAATTAGCGCCGAGATCGCGGAGGAAGATTTCGGCGGTTTGTGGCCATCGCCACATCGGATGACGCGTGGCGAAATTCCATTGGATTGTAGAATCTCCGGAGATTATGGCACCGAATCCGGATTTGACATGTGTCGACATTTAGGCCATGTCGTACAATGTTCGTACATAAAGTACACCGGCGGCTGTACTTTTGCGTACGAAACTCAATTCTGATTGGTTCCGTACATCAGTAGATAGAGTCTATGAGAGAGATAGGACTTAGAAAAATTAGAAGATAGGACCCTCTCTCCCAGAGAGCTTCTGTACAAAAGGTCAACTTTGACCATCCATAACTTACTGCTCAGGGGAGCAAATTCAGAGATTCTTTTTGCTATCGACTCAGGGGTGTCTTGTCTTTACAGGGGTGAAGTTGGTCAGCGTTTTTGTCTGCCAGGGTGGCAGTTATTTTTACTTAAACACAAAGGGGTCAGGATTATCCTAGAGGCTATTGGAAGCTGTCCACTCTGAGGACTTATGGAGGTCTCAGAGTTACAGGTTATGGGCCCACCCTCTAGGGTACCAATCTTTAATGGAACTGGCTTCATATACTGGGAAAGTATGATGATAGGAGCTCTATGCGAAAAAAGGTTTTGGGGGATAGTGAGTGGACGATTGGGGCGTCCATCAAGTCTTGGAATTCCTCCAGGGTTTGGAGGAAGCAGATTCACCAGGAAAGAGGATTCACCGTCAACGGAGGAAACAAAGGAAGGAGAGGTGGTGGACAAAGGAAAGGAGAAGGAGGCGACCACACCAATAGCAACTGGTTTAGCATTCATGTCACCTATTCCGAGGAACGAGGAGAATGATACTGAAACCTGGGACTTCAACAATATGGCGGCAAAGCACTTCATCCTACGCCATCTCACTCAAGGACTTGCATGTCCTCATTTGCAGGTAGAAAGGGCATCCGATCTTTGGATGGCTCTTATAGAGATGTACCGAAGTGGTACGATTCAGCAACAACAGTTGGCTGATCAGAAAGTTAAGGAGTATGTATACAAAGGGGGAAATATGTTGGATTTTTGCAATGAGCTTGCTACACTCTTCATGGAGCTACAGAGTGCGGGAAAAGATTTTAGTGAAAAAAAAAAGGTTAACTGTTTACTGATGAAGTTACCTGATGAGTTCGTGAACATAGTTTACCGGGTGTGCAGGACTTGCCTGACTCAAGGTGGATATGGAACTCAGTGGTAGGGATGATTCTCGTTCAAGAGAATACAATTGAGATCCGAAGGGGAGGAAAGAGTGGCCAAGCCTTGGCAACAGCGACTGATTGGAGGAACAGGGATTCCCGAAAACCGGTCGGAAACTATGGGGGTAGGGAGCAGAAAAAAACAGGCAGATGAGTTCGAACCAAGGGCTCCCAAAGGTCTATGTCATTTTTGTAAGAAACCGGGGCACTATATGGCAGAGTGCACGAAGCTAACCGAGCTTCGGTTAAAGGAGAGGCAGACCGGTGGTAGCCCGAGAGGAAAGAAAAAGGCCCTTGTCACACAGGTACTTGAGGCTGAATCCGAGGACGAGGACGATGAGCTCCTTTTGGATGAGGAGTTGGAGGCGGAAAAAGAGGTCGAAATTCCACGGAGGCAGAAATGTGCTTACGGCGGATTGAAAGGTGAAGCAGGCTGGATTGTAGATTCAGGTGCTTCCATGCACATGTGTAAGGATAGACACCTGTTCACTAAGATAAGAAAGATTCCCACCGTAGAGATAGAGTACGGGGATGGGAGGATAGTTACCACTACTCTTGTAGGATCGGTAGATCTAAAAGTGTTAGTAGAAGGAAAGACATCCATATTAACATTCTCCGATGTATTGTTTATTCCGGAGCTGAACAAAAATCTTATCTCTACATCAGTATTAGATGATAAGGGTTTTTTTACTAGCACTAGGGAAGGAGTCTTTACTGCTAGTTTTGAGGATGATGTCTATTTCATTGCTGAGAAAGGTAGCCATGGGATGTTTAGGCTGATCTTAAGTAATGAAAAGAAGAAACTTTACTATGCTGGTGTTCATGATATTATGATGTGGCATAAGAGGCTTGGGCATGTGAATCTAGATAAGTTAAGAGAGATGAAAAAGATGGGAGTGGTGGAAGGGATTCAGTTCAGTGAGAGTGATGATATAAGTGATTGTAGTGGATGTGCTCAAGGTAAAGCACACAGATTACCCTTTCCTAAATCAGCCACCTATAAGGGAGAAAAACTTCTAGATCTAGTACACACAGATATTTGGGGACCGGCTAGAGTGCCCTCACCGGGGGGGAAGAGATTTATGATGACTATAACTGATGATTGGTCTCGGTATTCCCGGGTATATTTTTTGAAAAACAAGTCCGAAGCTGAGGATTGTTTTAGACAATATAAAGCATGGAGCGAAAAACTCCATGAAACTCCAATCAAGAGAGTAAGGAGTGACAATGGTGGAGAGTATACTTCTAACCAGTTTGAGGATTTTTTGAGGGAAGATGGGGTTCAACACCAAAAGACAGTTCCAGAAAATCCGGAACAGAATGGGGTAGCTGAAAGGTTAAATAGAACACTAAGTGATAGTGCTAGAAGTATGTTGTCAGATAAAAAGATAGGAAAAAGGTTTTGGGCAGAAGCAATGAACTGTGCTAACTACCTCAAGAATAGAGTTCTTACTTCAGCTATAAAAGATCAAACACCTTATGAGAGATGGACAGGCCGGAAACCAGACATATCTCACTTAAAGGTTTTCGGCAGTCAAGTATTCAGTCTAGATACTGATCGGTCCAATTGGAAGCTAGATCCTAAAGGAAAACCGGGATACTTATTAGGATATGATGAAGATGTTAAAGGATATAGAGTTTATGATTTAAAAAGGGAAGATATAATCTTAGTAAAGCATCTAGTAGTTATGGATGAAGGAAAGTCTGTGGATCCCTTCAAATATACAAAGTCAGTAAAAATCAGATTTCAGTTAGAAAATTCCGATGACTTTGAGCTTCCTAACTATCCAGGTTTTAGAGAAGATGACATTCTTGCAGGAACAAATCAGACCGAAAAGGACTCGGCTGTGGAAACTCCAGTGACAACTCTACTCGAAGCGGAAGACGTGGTGGAAATTGATTCGGAATCAAGGGATAGGGGAGAAGCCGAGTTTGTTCGAAAGAATCCACGAGAACCATCTATTCCGGCATCAGATTTTGAGGGGGGGGAGGAGAAGTAGCAAAAGACTGCAAGAAAAACAGGTTAATAACAAGGTAACTAAACTATCTCATCAAGATGAACCTCATTCTTATAGAGAGGCGATGACTTGTCCAGAAAGAAACCGGTGGAAGACAGCCATCAATGAGGAGATGGCTTCAATCATGGCAGCCGATACTTGGGAGCTGGTGGACTGTCCACCTAACCGAAAACCAATTGGTTGTAAGTGGGTCTTCAAATTAAAACTGAACCCAGATAACACAATCGAACGCTACAAGGCCAGATTAGTGGCAAAGGGATTTACACAAAAGGAAGGAATTGACTACGAGGAAACCTTTGCCCCGGTGGTCAGATTTCCCTCCGTCCGCATACTTCTCAGTTTAGCAGCGGCGGAAGACATGGAAGTGCATCAGATGGACATCAAGACAGCCTTTCTGCATGGAGAATTGGAAGAGGAGATCTTCATGCGACAACCCGAAGGTTTTGTGGAGGAAGGAGAGGAGAGTAAGGTATGCCGGCTGATTAAATCTCTTTATGGTTTGAAACAGGCACCTCGACAATGGAATAAGAAGCTTGATGAGTTTCTTACCGGTCTGGGATATATTCGGATCAGCTCAGATCACTCAATCTATGTTTTTGAAGATGAGGAAGGTTTGATATTTATTGCAATTTATGTTGATGATTTGCTTGTATTAAGTAAATCAATGGAAAAAATCAACAAACTGAAAACCGATCTTAAGGGGAGATTTGAAATGAAGGATATGGGAGAAGCAAGATATATTTTGGGAATTCAAGTAGAGAGAGACCGGAAAAGGAAAATTATAAAACTGACTCAAAAGGAAGCAATAGGGAACATGCTTGAAAAATTTCAAATGGATAAAGCTAATAGTTGTACAACTCCAATGGAGTTGAAGAAGGGAAGTGAGGGGAGTGAGGAAGAAGGAGTCATAGTCTTAGACGAGGAATTATCTGCTGATGAACAGAAGTTCATGCAGACTATTCCTTACAGGCAAGTAGTGGGAAGTCTAATCTATTTTATGAATTGTACCCGGCCAAATTTAGCTGCAGCTGTAGGAGTGCTCAGTAGAAGTCTAAATGCTCCCACTAAAAGGGATTGGGAGGCAGCTAAGAGAGTCCTTAGATATTTGGTAGGAACTAGAGATCTATGGTTGCATTTGGGTGGGGAGAATACTGACATCACTACTTGGAGTGATGCCAGTTATGGTGATGCTCCGATGAGGAGATGTACTTCTGGATATGTATTATATGTGGGTGATGGGGCTTGCTGTTGGAGTAGCAAACAGCAAAAGGTTATTGCTCAGTCCACCATGGAGGCTGAGTATATGGCCTCTTGCTCTGCTGTAAAAGAATTGATGTGGGTCAAGTCTTTGCTTGGTGAGCTTGGTCACCTTAAGAGTGGTGTGCAGAAAATATTTTGTGATAATCAGGCAGCAATCGCTATTTCTGCCAATCCTAAACACCATTTTAAAGCCAAACACATGGACATCAGACTCAGCTTTGTTAGAGAGAAAGTAGAAAACAAAATAATCAGTTTAGAGTACAGACCAGATAGTGAGATGGTAGCAGATATGATGACCAAACCTGTGCCTTCCCCTAAGCTAATTTTTTGCAGGGAGAAGTGTGGTCTGAAATTAAAGATTGACTAGAAAATAAGGGGAGTGTAGAAACTAATGGATTTATTAGTATTTTCTAGGTCAAAATAGAAATAGAAAGAAGCCGAGGCAGTCTACCTCTAACTTCTCTCTCCAACTCTCAAACTTGTCGCAGTCACTGAGACATTGGAGAGGAAGCTAGAGCCATGGCTACCTTGGCTATCCTAAGGTTTACGGGAATTTTATTTTGGGGTTTATTTATTTATCTAAAAGATATGTGCCGGCGGCAGGATTTGATCACTGTACCTACCGGCCGGCAGACAGGAAGTAGCCGGACGCCTTAGCCGTTAAGTCTAGGATTAATGTTAGGTACTATATAGTTTGATAATTAATTATATGTGTATTCGTACGATAATTTCATTTAACTATTACGGATTACGGGATACATAGTTCCGATACGGATGACGGTACGGATTACGAATCAATACCGCGCATTTGTTTCGGAAGTGAAATAAATACCGCGCATGTATTTATTACGGCTACGATTAAATCTGAATTTAATCGGACGGCCGGAATTAGCGCCGAGATCGCGGAGGAAGATTTCGGCGGTTTGTGGCCATCGCCACATCGGATGACGCGTGGCGAAATTCCATTGGATTGTAGAATCTCCGGAGATTATGGCACCGAATCCGGATTTGACATGTGTCGACATTTAGGCCATGTCGTACAATGTTCGTACATAAAGTACACCGGCGGCTGTACTTTTGCGTACGGAACTCAATTCTGATTGGTTCCGTACATCAGTGGATAGAGTCTGTGAGAGAGATAGGACTTATAAAAATTAGAAGATAGGACCCTCTCTCCCAGAGAGCTTCTGTACAAAAGGTCAACTTTGACCCTCCATAACTTACTGCTCAGGGGAGCAAATTCAGAGATTCTTTTTGCTATCGACTCAGGGGTGTCTTGTCTTTACAGGGGTGAAGTTGGTCAGCGTTTTTGTCTGCCAGGGTGGCAGTTATTTTTGCTTAAACACAAAGGGGTCAGGATTATCCTAGAGGCTTCTTGGAAGCTGTCCACTCTGAGGACTTATGGAGGTCTCAGAGTTACAGATTTGACATGTGTCGACATTTAGGCCATGTCGTACAATGTCCGTACCTAAAGTACACCGGCAGCTGTACTTTTGCGTACGGAACTCAATTCTGATTGGTTCCGTACATCAGTAGATAGAGTCTGTGAGAGAGATAGGACTTAGAAAAATTAGAAGATAGGACCCCCTCTCCCAGAGAGCTTCTGTACAAAACGTCAACTTTGACCCTCTATAACTTACTGCTCAGGGGAGCAAATTCAGAGATTCTTTTTGCTATCGACTCAGGGGGAGTCTGGCCTTCACAGGGGTGCAGGTAGTCAAGGTTTTTGTTTGCCAGGGTGGTAGTTATTTTTGCTGAAACACAAAGGGTCAAGATTATCCTAGAGGCTTCTTGGAAGCTGTCCACTCTGAGGACTTATGGAGGTCTCAGAGTTTCAACATTAAGGCCATGTTGTACAATTTCCGTACATAAAGTACATCGGGGACTGTACTTTTGTGTACGGTGGTGAAATCTGATTGGCTCGATACATCAGTAGATAAAGTCTGTGAGAGAGATAGGATCTAGAAAAAATTAGGAGATAGGATTGTTGATATATGGGTATTTTCTAGGTCTTTACTAGATGGAAAAAGAGTAGAGGCAGTCTGCCTCTGACTCCCTTCTCCAAGCCCCCACACTTGTTGTAGTCACTGAAGGCTGGAGAGGGAGCCAGAGCCATGGCTGCCTAAGCTCTCCAGAGAGACAGGAATAGATAATAGGTATGTTTACCAAAAAGGTATATGCGGACCCAGGAATTGATCCTGGTTCCTGCCGTTCGTCAAACATCCCGTAGCCGTTAGCTTTGTCCCTTTAGCCTAGGACTAGTGCTAGTACGTATAGGGTTTGATAAATATTTAAATAATTATAAGTTTGATTTTCCATTTAACTAGGTTACGTATATAGGGCATAGAAACAGTTGTAATTTTAGTACCGGACGAAATAAATAGTACGGACATTTATTTCGACGGTCAGTTTTAATTACGATGTAAATCGGACGGCCGTGGTTAGCGCCAACATCGCGGAAAGGAAAATTTGGCAGTTTGCAGACGCCGCCACTTCAGATGACACGTGGCAACATCGTACGGGATTACGGAATTTCCAGAACGGCAGAAAACAAATCCAAGAGTGACAAATGTCGCACTATGGCGACATCGTACAATGTACGTACAGAAAGTACTCCGGCACTTGTACTTTCTTGTACGGTACCATTTTTATGATGCGGCATGACCTGGCGCCACGTGGCGGATAAGATTTGGAAGCAAGAATTCCGAAGATTATAAGAGCGAATCCGGTTAGGACATTTGTTGATTTTTAAGCCATGTTGTACGATGACCGTACAAAAAGTACACCGGCATCTGTACCTTTAGGTACTATACAGTAATGTGATTGGTCCGTACCTCAGTACTAGAGGGTTTAGAGAGGGGTTTAGGACTTAGAATATTTCGGGTAGATAGCTGACTCTCCCACAAAGCACCTTGTATATATGGCAAACTTTGGCCAGCCATAAACTATCAATTTACTTGACCATTTTCAGTGATTCTTTTTGCTGCAGACTCAGGGGAGTCCAGGCTACACAGGGGTGTAGTCGGTCAGAGTTTTTGTCTGCCAAGGTGGTTGCATTTGTAAGGGAAAGTCAAAGTGGGTGAATGTGTCCAAATCTCATATTCTAAACTTTGCATTCTGTGGTGGAACTGACCACACAGAAAGTGTTATTTCACAGGGGTGAATCTATATTGGGGTTTTGACTGTCAAGGGGTAAGTCACTTGGGTTTGTATCAACTTGGAGTTGGCACTATCTAGATTAGCTTCTTTTGGATCTGCATACTCTGAGCGCCAATAGAGGTCTCAGAGTTTGAAGGATCCTCAATCCCAGAGAGCTTCTGTACAAAAGGTCAACTTTGACCCTCCATAACTTACTGCTCAAGGGAGCAAATTCAGAGATTCTTTTTGCTATCGACTCAGGGGAGTCTTGCCTTCACGAGCTGCAAGTTGTCAGAGTTTTTGTCCGCCAAGGTGGCAGTTGTTCTTGCTGAAACACAAAGGGGTCAAGATTATTTTAGAGGCTTCTTGGAAGCTGTCCATTCTGAGGACTTATGGAGGTCTCAAAGTTTCGGTTATGGGCCCACCCTCTAGGGTACCAATCTTTAATGGAACTGGCTTCATATAATAGGAAAGTATGATGATAGGAGTTCTATGCGAAAAAAGGTTTTGGGGGATAGTGAGTGGACGATTGGGGCGTCCATCAAGTCATGGAATCCCTCCAGGGTTTGGAGGAAGCAGATTCACCAGGAAAAATGATCCACCTTCAACGGAGGAGACAACGGAAAGAGAGGTGGTGGACAAAGGAAAGGAGAAGGAGACGACCACACCAATAGCAACTGGTTCGGCATTCATGTCACCTATTCCGAGGAACGAGGAGAATGATACTGAAACCTGGGACTTCAACAATATGGCGGCAAAACACTTCATCCTACGTCATCTCACTCAAGGACTTGCATGTCCTCATTTGCAGGTAGAAAGGGCATCCGATCTTTAGATGGCTCTCATAGAGATGTACCGAAGTGGTAAGATTCAGCAACAACATTTGGCCCATCAGAAAGTTAAGGAGTATGTATACAAAGGGGGAAATATGTTGGATTTTTGCAATGAGCTAGCTACACTCTTCATGGAGCTAGAGAGTGCGGGAAAAGATTTTAGTGAAAAAGAAAAGGTTAACTGTGTACTGATGAAGTTACCCGATGAGTTCAAGAACATAGTCAACCGTGTGCAGGACTTGCTGGACTCAAGGTGGATATGGAAATCAGTGGTAGGGATGATTCTCGTTCGAGAGAATACGATTGAGATCTGAAGGGGAGGAAAGAGTGGCCAAGCCTTGGCAACAGCGACCAATTGAAGAAACAAGGATTCCCGAAAACCGGTCGGAAAACTATGGGGGTAGGGAGCAGAAAAAACAGACCGACAAGTTCGAACCAAGGGCTCCCAAAGGTTTATGTCATTTTTGTAAGAAACCGGGGCACTATATGGCAGAGTGCACTAATCTAACAGAGCGTCGGTTAAAGGAGGGGTAGACCGATGGTACCCCTAGAGGAAAGAAAAAGGCCCTTGTCACACAGGTACTTGAGGCGGAATCCGAAGACGAGGACGATGAGCTCCTTTTGGATGAGGAGTTGAACGTGAAAAATCAGGTCGAAATTCCACGAAGGCAAAAATTTTCTTACAGTGGATTGAAAGGTGAAGCAGGCTGGATTATAGATTCAGGTGCCTCTATGCACATGTGTAAGGATAGGCACCTGTTCACTAAGATAAGAAAGATTCCCACCGTAGAGATAGAGTACGGGGATGGGAGGATAGTCACCACTACTCTTTTAGGATTGGTAGATCTTAAAGTGTTAGTAGAAAGAAAGACATCCATATTAACATTCTCCGATGTATTGTTTATTCCGGAGCTGAACAAAAACCTTATCTCTACATCAGTATTAGATGATAAGGGTTTTTTCACTAGCACTAGGGAAGGAGTCTTTACTGCTAGTTTTGAGGAGGATGTCTATTTCATTGCTGAGAAAGGTAGCCATGGGATGTTTAGGCTGATTTTAAGTAATGAAACGAAGAAACTTTATTATGTTGGTGTTCATGATATTATGATGTGGCATAAGAGGCTTGGGCATGTGAATCTAGATAAGTTAAGAGAGATGAAAAAGATGGGAGTGGTGGAAGGAATTCAGTTCAGTGAGAGTGATGATATAAGTGATTGTAGTGGATGTGATCAAGGCAAAGCACACAGATTACCCTTTCCTAAAACGGCCACCTATATGGGAGACAAAATTTAGATCTAGTACACACAGATATTTGGGGACCGGCTAAAGTGCCCTCACCGGGGGGGATGAGATTTACGACGACTGTCACTGATGATTGGTCTCGGTATTCCCGGGTATATTTTTTGAAAAACAAGTCAGAAGCTCGGGATTGTTTTAGACAATATAAAGCATGGAGTGAAAAACTCCATGAAACTCCAATCAAGAGAGTAAGGAGTGACAATGGTGGGGAGAATACTTCTAACAATTTGAGGATTTTCTGAGGGAAGATGGAGTCTAACACCAAAAGACAGTTCCAGAAAAACTGGAACAGAATGGGGTAGCTGAAAGGTTAAATAGAACACTAAGTGATAGTGCTAGAAGTATGTTGTCAGATAAGAAGATAGGAAAAAGGTTTTGGGCAGAAGCAATGAACTGTGCTAATTACCTCAAAAATAGAGTTTTTACTTCAGCTATAAAAGATCAAACACCTTATGAGAGATGGACAGGCCGAAAACCAGACATATCTCACTTAAAGGTTTTCGGCAGTCAAGTATTCAGTCTAGATGCTGATCGGTCCAATTGGAAGCTAGATCCTAAAGGAAAACCGGGATACTTATTAGGATATGATGAGGATGTTAAAGGATATAGAGTTTATGATCTAAGAATGGAAGATATAATCCTAGTAAAGCATCTAGTAGTTATGGATGAAGGAAAGTCTGTGGATCCCTTCAAATATACGAAGTCAGTAAAAATCAGATTTGAGTCAGAAAATTCCGATGACTTTGAGCTTCTTAACTATCCAGGTTTTAGAGAAGATGACATTCTTGCAGGTACAAATCAGACCAAAAAGGACTCGGCTGTGGAAACTCCAGTGACAACTCTACCCGAAGCGAAAGACGTGGTGGAAATTGATTCGGAATCAAGGGATAGGGGGAGAAGCTGAGTTTGTTCGAAAGAATCCATGAGAACCATCTATTCCGGCCTCAGATTTTGAGGGGGGGGGGAGGAGAAGTAGCAAAAGATTGCAAGAAAAATAGGTTAATAACAAGGTAACTAAACTATCTCATCAAGATGAACCTCAAACTTATGACGAGGCGATGACCTGTCGAGAAAGAAACCGGTGGAAGACAGCCATCAATGAGGAGATGGCCTCAATTATGGCTACCGATACTTCGGAGATGGTGGATTGTCCACCTAACCGAAAACCAATCGGTTGTAAGTGGGTTTTCAAACTGAAACTGAACCCAGATAACACAATCGAGCGCTACAAGGCTTGACTAGTGGCAAAGGGATTTACACAAAAGGAGGGAATTGACAACGAGGAAACCTTTGTCCCGGTGGTCAAATTTCCCTCCGTCCGCATACTTTTCAGCCTGGCAGCAGCTGAAGATATGGAGGTGCACCAGATGGACATCAAAACAGCCTTTTTGCATGGAGAATTGGAAGACGAAATCTTCATGCGACAACCCGAAGGGTTTGTGGAGGAAGAAGAGGAGAGTAAGGTATGCTGGCTGATTAAATCTCTTTATGGTTTGAAACAGGCGCCTCGACAGTTGAATAAGAAGCTTGATGAGTTTCTTACCGGTCTGGGATATATTCGGATCAGCTCAGATCAATCAATCTATGTTTTCGAAGATGAAGAAGGTTTTATATTTATTGCAATTTATGTTGATGCTTTGTTTGTTTTAAGTAAATCAATGGAAAAAATTAATAAACTGAAAACCGATCTTAAGGGGAGATTTGAAATGAAGGATATGGGAGAAGCAAAATATATTTTGGGAATTCAAGTAGAGAGAGACCGAAAAAGAAAAATTATAAGATTGACTCAAAAGGAAGCTATAGGGAACATGCTTGAGAAATTTCAAATGGATAAAGCTAATAGTTGTACAACTCCAATGGAGTTGAAGAAGGGAAGTGATGGGAGTGAGGAAGAAGAAGTCATAGTCTTAGAAGAGGAATTATCTCCTGAAAAACAGAAGTTCATGCAGACTATTCCTTACAGACAAGTAGTGGGAAGTCAAATCTATTTTATGAATTGTACCCAACCGGATTTAGCTGCAGTTGTAGGAGTGTTGAGTAGAAGTCTAAATGCTCCCACTAAGAGGGATTGGGAGGCAGCTAAGAGAGTCCTTAGATACTTGATAGGAACTAGGGATCTATGGTTGCATTTGGGTGGGGAGAGTACTGACATCACTACTTGGAGTGATGCCAGTTATGGTGATGCTCCTATGTGGTGATGCACTTCTGGATATGTATTTTATGTGGGTGATGGGGCTTGTTGTTGGAGTAGCAAACAGCAAAAAGTTTTTGCTCACTCCACCATGGAGGCTGAGTGTATGGCCTCTTGCTCTGCTGTAAAAGAATTGATGTGGGTCAAGTCTTTGCTTGGTGAGCTTGGTCATCTTAAGAGTGGTGTGCAGAAAATATTTTGTGATAATCAAGCAGCAATCGCTATTTCTTCCAATCCTAAACATCATTTTAAAGTCAAACACATGGACATCAGACTCAGCTTTGTTAGAGAGAAGGTAGAAAACAAAATAATCAGTTTAGAGTACAGACCAGATAGTGAGATGGTAGCAGATATGATGACCAAACTTGTGCCTTCCCCTAAGCTAATCTTCTACAGGGAGAAGTGTGGTCTGAAATTAAAGATTGACTAGAAAATAAGGGGAGTGTAGAAATTAATGGTTTTTAAAGTATTTTCTAGGTCTGAATAGAAATAAAAAAGAAGCCGAGGCAGTCTACCTCTAACTTCTCTTTCCAACTCTCAAACTTGTCGCAGTCACTAAGAAATTGGAGAGGGAGCTAAAACCATGGCTACCTAGGCTATCCAGAGGTTTACGGGAAAATATATTTTAGTTAGGGGTTTTATTTACTAAAAGATATATGCCGGCTACAGGATTTGATCCTGGTACCTACCGGCTGGCAGACTGCCTGTAGCCGTTAACCTTAGCCGTTAAGTCTAGAAGTAGTGTTACGTACTATAGGGTTTGATAATTAAGTAAACAATAATACGTACGATAAATCATTTAACTATAATTATCTACGGGATACATAGAACCGGTAGTGTAAAAGTATGATTTGCGATACGGATAAGAAATCAATACCGTGCATTGATTTCGTAAGCGAAACAAATACCGCGCATGTATTTATTACGGCTACGATGAAATGTGAATTTAATCGGACTGTCGGAATTAGCGCCGAGATCGCGGAAGAAGAATTCGGCGATTTGTGGGCATCGCCACATCGGATGACACGTGGCGAAATTACATTGGATCGTGGTATCTCCGGAGATTACGGCACCGAATCCAGATATGACATGTGTCGTCATTAAGGCCATGTTGTACAATTTCCTTACATTAAGTACATCGGCGAGTGTACTTTTGTGTACAGTGGAGAAATCTGATTGGCTCTGTACATCCGTAGATAGAGTCTGTGAGAGAGATAGGACTTAGAAAAAATTAGGAGATAGGATCCTCTCTTCCAGAGAGCTTCTGTACAAAAGGTCAACTTTGACCCTCCATAACTTACTGCTCAGGGGAGCAAATTCAGAGATTCTTTTTGCTATCGACTCAGGGGAGTCTTCCTTTCACAGAGGTGTAGGTTGTCAGAGTTTTTGTCTTCCAGGGTGGCAGTTGTTCTTGCTGAAACACAAAGGGGTCAAGATTATCCTAGAGGCTTCTTGGAAGCTGTCCATTCTGAGGACTTATGGAGGTCTCAGAGTTTCACCATGAAGGGAGATCTTCCGAGGGGAAGAAGAATACACTTCTGGTCACAAAAGTGAAAGGAGAGACCGGGTACGAGTCCTCTGAGGAGGAGGATAGGGAGCTTCTTCTTGACGATAGTCTAGAGGAGAAAGAGATCCCTCGAAAACAGAAATGTGCTCTCGGCGCAATTCGGGAAGCTCCACGGTAAGGATGGATCATTGACTCATGTGCATCCATGCTTATGTGTTGTGATAAGCACCTCTTTACTAAGCTAAGAAAGATCCCTACTGAAGAGATCGAGTATGGGGATGGGGAAGTGGTTTACTAGAGATCTAGTGGGGCTGGTAGATCACAATGTCTTAGTGGAGGGTAAGACTTCTATACTCACCTTCTCAGATGTACTCTACATTCTTCAGCTGAGAGAAAATCTTGTTCTCTACGTCTCTGTTAGATGAAAAAGAGTTTGATACCTTCACTAGAAAGGGATTCTTTATAACTAAGTATTGGGATGTAAGTCTACTTCACGGCAGATAAGGGTAGCTAAAGAATGTTTAGGCTTAACCTGAGTAATGAAAAGAAGAGTGCTTACTATGTTGGTGTTCCAAAGTTGATGATTTGGCTTTAGCGGTGAGGGCATGTGCATTTTGATAGGCTGAGGGAAAGGAAAAAGCTTGGTGTAGTATAAGGCATTCAGTTTGGGGATAATGAAATGGTGGATGATTGTAGTGATTGTGCTCAAGGTAAGGCTCACAAACTTCATTTTGTGAAAGCTGCCACATATAGAGGTGAGAAAGTACTAGATCTGGTCCACACAGATATCTAGGGACCAGGAAAAAAACATTTGGTTGGAAAGAATAGTTTTATGTTAACATTATCTGATGACTAGTGTAAATACTCAGGAGTCTACTTGCTAAATACAAAGTTTAAAACACCAACTTACTTCAAATAATATAAAGCCAGGAATGAGAAGCTGCATAGAACCCCCATTAAGAGAATAAGAGTGATAATGGGGGAGAATATACATCTAACCAGTTTGAGGAATACTAGAGAGATGAGGGAGTACAACACCAGAAAATTTACCGTATAATCCAAAACAAAATGGGGTAGCTGAGAGTTTAAACCAGACACTAGAAGATGTTGAAATTGAAAGTTTAAGTTCTAAGTAGATGAGGCTATAAGGAGGAAGTTAAGGGTGAAAGGAGCAGTTGCTAGGGCAGCGGTGTCAAAGTAGTGCAGCATGGCACCATTGCAGTACACACTGCATATTGTATTCGTACTGGGCTGCGATGACGACCTAGAGTAGCATAACAAAAAAGCAATACACGCTACACTTTGTATTCATACTGCGCTGCGATATTGAACTAGCGTAGCGTAGCAACACAACATTACACGATGCATATTTCATAGGTGCACGAAAAACTATATTTCTAGGGGAGTGTTGTTCTCAAAACTCAGTTTCGTGCGTAAGCTACAATTCGTAAGTAATTGCTAAATGGATTTAATATGGAGGATCGAATTGATTCACGGATTGGAAGAGCGAACGTCCAAATATAACTAAAGTGACGTAAGGGACTCTTTGAGTGGGGTGACTAAGCATTGACAAATGGACGGCGGATCACGAAGCGATCCGATGTGGAATAAACAAAATGTTGAAACAAGCACCGCCGGTACGGCTCAATTGCGATGCAGACAGGACAACTCAGCTGCAGTTATTTTGGATGAATATGCGCCGTTGGTACGGAGCAGCTGCGACGCAGACAAGTCAACGCAGCTGCGGTTAACTTGATATGATCCGTACGGACAAAACAGCTAACGCAGCTGCGGATAATATAACTACTAACTAGTATAGATTGTGAGTAATGATATTTTCTAGTGGTTACTTAGTGGTAGCTTGGTTTTTGACGTACGAAGATTGTGGAGATGTCGGTTTAAATATTATGTATAACATAGGTTTGTCTTTTCGCTAATTAGTTTATTAGTGTAGATTTGTTCAGTCTGACATACCTCGAACTATTCAGGTATACTTACAATAGTTTAGGTAGATAGTAGATACTGTACGGCTGGTATGCCTGCGTACCTTCAGTAGTGAACTCTCTGAGCATAATTTGTAGGACTTAGAATATTTTGAGTATCATAGTCAAGTTTAATCAAAGCAATGGCAAACTGTTTTGTACATCTTTGGCCTGTTGGTGTGATCACTTTGTTTGGTGCATTCATGTGAAACTTTGTGATGTTATTCTATCATGTAGAATTTATATGTGTGTAAAGTTTCATACTACTTAAGAATCTGTGTAAGATTCTGTGAGCAGTCTAAGTGGTTAGCTTATGAAGCTGTCAGCTATTTCTGTAGCTTATATCTTCTAGATTCCTTGGTGGATTTGGCTATAACTTTGGGAGCTTACAGTGTCTATAGTATATTGCCTATTGGTGAGTTTAATGTGATTTTTTTTATTGTGGAGTTATCTGTGCTGTAGCAAACACATCTGTTTGAAGGGTAGTCTGTGGTGCTTCCGAGAGTAATCCTTGGCTGAAATAGGCTATGGACAACAGGTTATGGGCCCACACCCTTGGCTACCCATATATATGGATCAAAATATCACTACTGGAAGGATACACTCGGGAGCTACTTCGAAATGATGGAGCTAATGGATGTTGTGGACTGTACCTTGGCTGAAACATCAAATGGATGGAAAAGGAAAAATCAAGAGTGTCTAAGGGTTATCAAGAACTCCTTGACAGAGGATTTGGTAATGTCATACCTAATTTTTAAAAGGGCTTCTGAATTATGGAAGTGCTTAGAATGTATGTATGCAAAGACTTCTTTATATCATTGGCTTACTAGTATTACCAAATATGTTGAACCCAAAAGAATGTAGGAGGCGGTATGGAGAAACACTGTATTGACTTACAAGTATTATTTGCACAAAATGATATGGCAGGAGGAAACTTTACAGATGTCCAACAAGCTATATTGTTAATGCGAAGTATACCTAAAAGTATAAGAGTGCATTAGATCGATTGACTTTAATTGATAAAAGAGGTTGGAGCTTTATTGTAGCAAGACGTGTTGTTTTAGATGAAGAGGCTAATATAAAGGTTTTATCAAGTAAAAGGAATATAAAGGAATCTAAGTCTTAATTTCAAAAAATAAAAAAGAATAGCGAGTTCGGAGATCGGCCAAAGAACTGTTTTTATTGTAATGATTTGGGACATACCTTCAGGGTATGTCTGTCATATAAAAGTGCATGTGTTACAGGGAATTTCAGAGATAGATGGGACAACAACCTAGTTCGACCCTCAACAAAAAGAGAATCAAGTGCCTTTGTGAATGAGAGACAAGACTCAACCAATGACAACAGGTATAAACCGTGTGTTAAGGAATTTATTTACTTACCGACCCTCTATGTTGTTCGGAATGAGGTGAAAGAGGTGACAGAAAAAGATTCGATTGCTTTCAATATTTTCTATGACAAATTGGTGAGTGACACAAACTTACTAAAGGAAGAGGCAACTAGAATAGGAGTTGAAGAATTTAGAGAACAACTAGAAGTGGAAGTGGAAGGAACTAAAAATAGTGTGGTCATTGAAGATAGTGTGGAGAAAGAAGAGAGTGAAAAAGATTCGGTTGTTGTGACTCTTTCTTGTGATAGATTCGTGTGTGTAAATGACTTACGAGGGGACGAGATGCTTGAAGAAAGAAGAGTTAGAGAAGTAAACTTCAAAATGGCAGCAAAATATTCTTTAGATATGGAGAAAACTGAACCAAAAACAAAACTTAGAGAAAGGGAGGAAGATGATGAGAGAGAAAATGGTGAATCCACACAAGATGGGGAATTTACATCGGAGGTGGAAAATAATGTGGTTTTAAAAGTTAATGAATTCAGCGAAGGATCAAGAGATTTTGTTAAAAAAATAATGTTAAGAAAATAAGATCATAAAATTGGATAAATTTGGATATTAAAAAGGAATATTAGGAAGAAGAAACAACAGCTTAATGAAAAAGGGATCAAAATGAATATATTGAGAATGCTTAGGCTTAAGGGAAGTGGAAGATCTATGGAGAAAGACCAAAAATTAGTGAGAAAAGCCACACTTTATAGAGGTAATGGGAAGGCAAACCATAGAACACTACAAAGTACAAAATAAGATCAGGAAGACATAAGAAAACAGATAGAAGATGGAATATTCAAAGGATCGAGGGCAGAAGAAAACATTCTCAAAAAGTGATTAAGAGAAGAGAGCGGGAGAAATAATTCTTTGAAGGACATTTTTGGAAAACGTGAATTTAGAGAAATCTTAATTTTGGAAAAACTTATATCACAGGCATGTCTTATAAAGACAAGCTCCTTTTGATATTTAATATTTTTGGTAGGATTTCAGATTTGGTATTATTCTTTGTTGAGTTAGTTGAAAAGACATAAAAAGTGCTATTTATGTGTTTTTGAAAACAAAGGAGGTAGCAGAAGCAATGGGTTGCTCAGATAAGAAAATTTCGCGAGAAATGGCAGAACGCAGCGAAAGCAGTGGTGAATCATCGGAAGCAATTCACGTCGTGAAGCAACAACGCAGCATAGCAGCGCAGCAGAAGGCGAGGAAGTATCTAACAGGGGAGAATGTGCATTAATTGTTTGATAAAAATGTGTGATGATAGATTTTCGGCAAATAGGATAACATGGCCAAGTGACGAATACGACTGCAAATTCGGATTTTTTGGAGTGGTGTTATACCATTAGTGAGAGTGACAGTTTTGCATTTATGGATAACAAGAGTTGTTACAGGACAAATTCTGCAAGGTGGTGGTTTTCAGCAAGGCGAATGGGAAATGGCGACGTCAGCAAAACACTGGTGATGTGTTGTTTTGACTGAAATTTTTGAATCATTAGTAGTGGAGGTTGATAGAGAACTTTTAATCTCTAAATATTATTGCATTCCTCAGTTTGTCTGTATCTCCATTAGACTAGAAATATCTGCATGGCATACTGAGTCTAAAGCTTTGGGGGAGTTTTGAAATTACAGCTTTAGTTCTTTGTAGATGAGGATAGGAGGAGGAAGTTAGGGGTGAAAGGAGCAGCTGCTAGGGTTGCGATGTCAAAGTAGTGCAACATGGCAACATAGCAGTACACACTGCATACTGTATTCGTACAGGGTGCGATGACGAACTAGCGCAGCGTAGCAGGAAAGCATTGCACGCTACACTTTGTATTCAAACAACATTGCAATATTGAACTAGCGCAGCGTAGCAACACAACATTACACGATGCATATTTCATAGGTGCATGAAACTAAATTTTTGGAGGAGTGTTGTTCTCAAAACTCAGTTTCGTGCGTACGCTACAATTCGTGCGTATTTGCTAATTGGATTTAATATGGAGGATCGAACTGATTCACGGATTGTGGGAGCGAACGTACGGATATAACTAAAGTCACGTAAGGGACTCTTTGAGTGGGGTGACTAAGCATTGACAAATGGACGGCAGATCACGAAGCGATCCGATGTGGAATAAACAAAATGTTGAAACAAGCACCGCCAGTACGGCGCAATTGCGATGCAGACAGGACAACGCAGCTGCAGTTATTTTGGATGAATATGCGCCGCTGGTACGGAGCAGCTGCGACGCAGACAAGTCAACGCAGCTGCGGTTACCTTGATATGATCCGTACGGACAAAGCAGCTGACGCAGCTGTGGATAATATAACTACTAACTAGTATAGATTGTGAGTAATGATATTTTCTAGTGGTTACTTAGTGGTAGCTTGGTTTTTGACGTACGAAGATTGTGGAGATGTCGGTTTAAATATTATGTATAACATAGGTTTGTCTTTTCGCTAATTAGTTTATTAGTGTAGATTTGTTCAGTCTGACATACCTCGAACTATTCAGGTATACTTACAATAGTTTAGGTAGATAGTAGATACTGTACGGCTGGTATGCCTGCGTACCTTCAGTAGTGAACTCTCTGAGCATAATTTGTAGGACTTAGAATATTTTGAGTATCATAGTCAAGTTTAATCAAAGCAATGGCAAACTGTTTTGTACATCTTTGGCCTGTTGGTGTGATCACTTTGTTTGGTGCATTCATGTGAAACTTTGTGATGTTATTCTATCATGTAGAATTTATATGTGTGTAAAGTTTCATACTACTTAAGAATCTGTGTAAGATTCTGTGAGCAGTCTAAGTGGTTAGCTTATGAAGCTGTCAGCTATTTCTGTAGCTTATATCTTCTAGATTCCTTGGTGGATTTGGCTATAACTTTGGGAGCTTACAGTGTCTATAGTATATTGCCTATTGGTGAGTTTAATGTGATTTTTTTTATTGTGGAGTTATCTGTGCTGTAGCAAACACATCTGTTTGAAGGGTAGTCTGTGGTGCTTCCGAGAGTAATCCTTGGCTGAAATAGGCTATGGACAACAGGTTATGGGCCCACACCCTTGGCTACCCATATATATGGATCAAAATATCACTACTGGAAGGATACACTCGGGAGCTACTTCGAAATGATGGAGCTAATGGATGTTGTGGACTGTACCTTGGCTGAAACATCAAATGGATGGAAAAGGAAAAATCAAGAGTGTCTAAGGGTTATCAAGAACTCCTTGACAGAGGATTTGGTAATGTCATACCTAATTTTTAAAAGGGCTTCTGAATTATGGAAGTGCTTAGAATGTATGTATGCAAAGACTTCTTTATATCATTGGCTTACTAGTATTACCAAATATGTTGAACCCAAAAGAATGTAGGAGGCGGTATGGAGAAACACTGTATTGACTTACAAGTATTATTTGCACAAAATGATATGGCAGGAGGAAACTTTACAGATGTCCAACAAGCTATATTGTTAATGCGAAGTATACCTAAAAGTATAAGAGTGCATTAGATCGATTGACTTTAATTGATAAAAGAGGTTGGAGCTTTATTGTAGCAAGACGTGTTGTTTTAGATGAAGAGGCTAATATAAAGGTTTTATCAAGTAAAAGGAATATAAAGGAATCTAAGTCTTAATTTCAAAAAATAAAAAAGAATAGCGAGTTCGGAGATCGGCCAAAGAACTGTTTTTATTGTAATGATTTGGGACATACCTTCAGGGTATGTCTGTCATATAAAAGTGCATGTGTTACAGGGAATTTCAGAGATAGATGGGACAACAACCTAGTTCGACCCTCAACAAAAAGAGAATCAAGTGCCTTTGTGAATGAGAGACAAGACTCAACCAATGACAACAGGTATAAACCGTGTGTTAAGGAATTTATTTACTTACCGACCCTCTATGTTGTTCGGAATGAGGTGAAAGAGGTGACAGAAAAAGATTCGATTGCTTTCAATATTTTCTATGACAAATTGGTGAGTGACACAAACTTACTAAAGGAAGAGGCAACTAGAATAGGAGTTTGAGAATTTAGAGAACAACTAGAAGTGGAAGTGGAAGGAACTAAAAATAGTGTGGTCATTGAAGATAGTGTGGAGAAAGAAGAGAGTGAAAAAGATTCGGTTGTTGTGACTCTTTCTTGTGATAGATTCGTGTGTGTAAATGACTTACGAGGGGACGAGATGCTTGAAGAAAGAAGAGTTAGAGAAGTAAACTTCAAAATGGCAGCAAAATATTCTTTAGATATGGAGAAAACTGAACCAAAAACAAAACTTAGAGAAAGGGAGGAAGATGATGAGAGAGAAAATGGTGAATCCACACAAGATGGGGAATTTACATCGGAGGTGGAAAATAATGTGGTTTTAAAAGTTAATGAATTCAGCGAAGGATCAAGAGATTTTGTTAAAAAAATAATGTTAAGAAAATAAGATCATAAAATTGGATAAATTTGGATATTAAAAAGGAATATTAGGAAGAAGAAACAACAGCTTAATGAAAAAGGGATCAAAATGAATATATTGAGAATGCTTAGGCTTAAGGGAAGTGGAAGATCTATGGAGAAAGACCAAAAATTAGTGAGAAAAGCCACACTTTATAGAGGTAATGGGAAGGCAAACCATAGAACACTACAAAGTACAAAATAAGATCAGGAAGACATAAGAAAACAGATAGAAGATGGAATATTCAAAGGATCGAGGGCAGAAGAAAACATTCTCAAAAAGTGATTAAGAGAAGAGAGCGGGAGAAATAATTCTTTGAAGGACATTTTTGGAAAACGTGAATTTAGAGAAATCTTAATTTTGGAAAAACTTATATCACAGGCATGTCTTATAAAGACAAGCTCCTTTTGATATTTAATATTTTTGGTAGGATTTCAGATTTGGTATTATTCTTTGTTGAGTTAGTTGAAAAGACATAAAAAGTGCTATTTATGTGTTTTTGAAAACAAAGGAGGTAGCAGAAGCAATGGGTTGCTCAGATAAGAAAATTTCGCGAGAAATGGCAGAACGCAGCGAAAGCAGTGGTGAATCATCGGAAGCAATTCACGTCGTGAAGCAACAACGCAGCATAGCAGCGCAGCAGAAGGCGAGGAAGTATCTAACAGGGGAGAATGTGCATTAATTGTTTGATAAAAATGTGTGATGATAGATTTTCGGCAAATAGGATAACATGGCCAAGTGACGAATACGACTGCAAATTCGGATTTTTTGGAGTGGTGTTATACCATTAGTGAGAGTGACAGTTTTGCATTTATGGATAACAAGAGTTGTTACAGGACAAATTCTGCAAGGTGGTGGTTTTCAGCAAGGCGAATGGGAAATGGCGACGTCAGCAAAACACTGGTGATGTGTTGTTTTGACTGAAATTTTTGAATCATTAGTAGTGGAGGTTGATAGAGAACTTTTAATCTCTAAATATTATTGCATTCCTCAGTTTGTCTGTATCTCCATTAGACTAGAAATATCTGCATGGCATACTGAGTCTAAAGCTTTGGGGGAGTTTTGAAATTACAGCTTTAGTTCTTTGTAGATGAGGATAGGAGGAGGAAGTTAGGGGTGAAAGGAGCAGCTGCTAGGGTTGCGATGTCAAAGTAGTGCAACATGGCAACATAGCAGTACACACTGCATACTGTATTCGTACAGGGTGCGATGACGAACTAGCGCAGCGTAGCAGGAAAGCATTGCACGCTACACTTTGTATTCAAACAACATTGCAATATTGAACTAGCGCAGCGTAGCAACACAACATTACACGATGCATATTTCATAGGTGCATGAAACTAAATTTTTGGAGGAGTGTTGTTCTCAAAACTCAGTTTCGTGCGTACGCTACAATTCGTGCGTATTTGCTAATTGGATTTAATATGGAGGATCGAACTGATTCACGGATTGTGGGAGCGAACGTACGGATATAACTAAAGTCACGTAAGGGACTCTTTGAGTGGGGTGACTAAGCATTGACAAATGGACGGCAGATCACGAAGCGATCCGATGTGGAATAAACAAAATGTTGAAACAAGCACCGCCAGTACGGCGCAATTGCGATGCAGACAGGACAACGCAGCTGCAGTTATTTTGGATGAATATGCGCCGCTGGTACGGAGCAGCTGCGACGCAGACAAGTCAACGCAGCTGCGGTTACCTTGATATGATCCGTACGGACAAAGCAGCTGACGCAGCTGTGGATAATATAACTACTAACTAGTATAGATTGTGAGTAATGATATTTTCTAGTGGTTACTTAGTGGTAGCTTGGTTTTTGACGTACGAAGATTGTGGAGATGTCGGTTTAAATATTATGTATAACATAGGTTTGTCTTTTCGCTAATTAGTTTATTAGTGTAGATTTGTTCCGAACTATTCAGGTATACTTACAATAGTTTAGGTAGATAGTAAATATCGTAAGATCGGTATGCCTCCGTACCTTCAGTAGTGAACTCTCTGAGTATAACTTGTAGGACTTAGAATATTTTGAGTATCACTGTCAAGTTTAATCAAAGCAATGGCAAACTGTTTTCTGCATCTTTGACCTGTTGGTGTGATCACTATGTTTGGTGCATTCATGTGAAACTTTGTGATGTTATTCTATGATGTAGAATACATATGTGTGTAAGTTTCATACTATTCATGAATCTGTGAAAGATTCTGTGAGCAGTCTAAGTGGTTAGTTTGTGAAACTGTCAACTATTTTTGTGAAACTCTCGAGCTTATATCTTCTAGATTCCTTGGTGGATTTGGCTATAACTTTGGGAGCTTATAGTGTCTATAGTATACTGCATATTTGTGCAGTTTCAGGTTATTTTGTTTATTGTTGAGATATCTGTGCTGTAGCAAACACAACTGTTTGAAGGGTAGTTTGTGGTGCTTCCGAGAGTAATCTATGGCTGAAATAGGCTAGGGACAACAAGAGATGGTGTAAACAGTATGATCGCCGACAAGAAAATAGGAAAAAGGTTTTGGGCAGAAGCCATAAACTGTGCTAACTACATTAAGAATATAGTCCTTACCTCGGTCGTAAAAGGAATGACACATTATGAGAGATGGGTTGGAAAGAAACCAAATATCGCTCACCTTAAAGTATTCCATAGCCAAGTTTACAGTATTAATACGGATAGGAAAAACTAGAAACTAGATGATAAGGGAAAACTTGGATACTTTGTAGGATATGATGAGGATGTCAAGGGATATAGCGTCTATGACTTAGCAAAGCAAGATATCATTCTGGTCAAACACCTAGTTGTCATGGATGAAAGGAAGTCATTTGACCCCTTCAAATTTACCAAGAAGATAAGAATCAGTTTTGAGTCCGAAAGTGAGGAGAACTGTGTTTTTCGCAAAAGGGACATGAGTGAAACAGTGATTGCATATTCAAGGGAGATCCAAGATACACTAGATCTACTAGAAACCTCACATTTTCCCATGGATTTCGAGAAGACAGAAGAGGAAGAACTGGAATCGACTTCCATGGATAGGAGAGTCAATGAGACAATAACGAGAAATCCAAGACTTCCCCCCATTCCAGCCACTAAGTTTGAGGGAGGAAGAAGGAGCAGCAAAAGATATAAGAAAAATAGGCCGCTCATAAGGTATCTAAGTTATCTCACCCTGATGAGCCTCAGTCATACTCGGAGGCAGTGAGCACTCCGTAGAAAGACAGATAAACTAGAGCCACAAATGATGAGATAGCCTCCATGATGTAAGCAAATACTTGGGAACTAGCTGACTATCCTCCGAACAGAAATTCCAATTGGCTGTAAAAGGTAGTTTAAACAAAAACTAAACCTATGGAATACCATTCAAAGATATAAGGCTCGATTGGTAGCAAATAATCTCACCCAAAAGGAGGGGATTGACTATGAGGAGACTTTTGCTCCAGTTGTTCAGTTCCAATCAGTAAGGATTCTCCTCAGTCTAGCGGCACCGAAAGACATGGAAATTCACCTGATGGATATTAAAACCTCTTTTCTCAATAGTGATTTAGAGGAAGAAATTCTCATGAGGCAACTACAGGGGTTTGTGGAGGAAAGAGAAGAGAGCAAAGTCTGCAAGTTGATAAAGTCTTTATTTGGACTGAAGCAGGCTCCCCGACAGTGGAATAAGAAACTTCATGAGTTTCTCACCGGTCTGGGATATATCCGGGTCAACTCTGACCATTCTATCTATATGTTTGAAGATGAGAATGGTGTGATTTTTATTGCAATTTATGTGGATGATCTGCTGGTGTTAAATAAGCCTTTGGAAAAGATCAATAAGTTAAAGAAAGATCTTAGAAGCACATTTGACATGAAGGATTTAGGAATCCAAATGGAAAGAGATAGGGGGAAAAGCATCATTATACTTACTCAGAAAGAAGCAATAGGTAATATGCTTGAGAAATTCCAGATGGAAAAGGCAAACAGTTGTACCACTCCCATGGACTTGAAAAACGTAAGTGATGGAAGTGTAGAAGGAGTGATAATCTTAGATGACCAAATTGGTCTAAAAAAGGAGAGTTTATGAAGTCTATCCCTTACAGGCACGTTGTAGGAAGTCTATTATACTTTATAAACTGTACCAGGAACAGCATAGCTGCAGCAGTTGGAGTACTCAGTAAGAGTCTTAATGATTCTAGAAAGAGAGACTGGGAGGTGCCCAAGAGAGTCATGAGATATCAAGTGGGAACAAACGAGTTATAGTTGCATTTGGGAGGGGAGCACATTGATATCACTACTTGGAGTGATGCCAGTTATGGGGATGCACCTATGAAAAGATGCACTTCTGGGTAGGTGTTGTATGTCGGGGTAGGTGCTTGCTATTGGAGCAACAAGCAACAAACGGTGGTTGCTCAGTCTAGAATGGAGGCTGAGTATATGGCCTCTTGTTTTGCTATGAAAGAGTTGATGTGGGTCAAATCCATGTTGCAAGAACTGGGGTATATGAAAGAGGTAGTGCATGAAGTCTTTTGTGATAATCAGGCTGCCATTGCAACTCCAACCAATCCAAAACATCATTTCAAAGTTAAGCATATGGACATAAGATTCAGCATTTTAAGGGAAAAAGTAGAAAATAAAATTGTGAATTTTGCGTATAGGTCTGATGAAGAAATGGTGTCTGACATGATGATCAAACCCGTGCCCTCTCCCAAGTTGAAATATTATAGGGAAAAATGTGGACTAAAAGAGAAGTGAAAACTAGACTAGAAAATTAGGGGAGTGTTGAAATCACTAAATTTATGGAGTATTTTCTAGGTCTTAATAGCTTAGTAGAAAAAGCATTGGCATTCTACCTTCACCTCTTTCTTCTATCCCCCGTACTTGTTGTAGTCACTAAAAGAGAGAGAGAGAGTGGTGGAGGCAGGTGGAGCCATGGTTGCCTCAGGTCCATAGGCAGGACTAAAAAGAGACATAAGTCACTCTCAAAAAAAAGGTTGAGTCTGGCATGACTTAAACATCAGATCGGCAAAGCGAGGCATAGCCGTCAACTTTAACCAGTCTGTCGTAGGATTTTGTTAAAAATACATAGGGTGTTTTTATTACTTAAATTGTATTATGATCCATAATCCGATTAACGACATTCTGAATGAGGTGACATAAAACTAGTTAATAAATAGTGCAAACATGATCCCGCAGAGAACAAATGAGTCGAACATTTGCTTCAACGGCTAACATTTAATGTCGTTTTTTGATCCAACAGGACATATCGCCGCCGAGAACCTGGAATGGTCACTTTGGTAGTTTTTGGACGTGGCATGATCTGGAGTACACTTAATGGCCTTGTCGTACAAAGGTCGTACAGAAAGGACATCGATCGTAGTACCTTTTCTGTACTTTACATTTATTTGATTGTATCGTACTATAGCAGATAAGGGATGTGAGGAGGGATTAGGACTTGGCAATTTTTGAGTAGACAACCACCTCTCTCTTTGAGAGTTTGTATAAATTGGCATCTTTGCCACCTCATAACTTATCAGTTGGTTGGCCATTTTCAGTGATTCTTTTTGCTACGGACTCACAGAGGTCCACGCTACACAAGGGTGCATTGACATTGTCTACTTCTCTGCATGGGCAGAAGTGGATGTGGTTGAAAGTGGGTTAGTTTAAAACTACCCAGAGGCTTCCTGGATTCTATAGTCCAATGGAGGACATACAATTGCAGAAACCGAGATATTTTGTTGGATATGATAAGGATGTCAAGGGAAATAGAGTCTATGACTTAGCAAAGCAAGATATCATTCTGGTAAAGTACCTAGTTTTCATGGATGAAAGGAAGTCATTTGATCCTTTCAAATATACCAATAAGACAAGAATCAATTTTGAGTTTGAGAGTGAGGAAAACTCGGATCTTCTCGAAAGGGACTTGAGGGAAATCTTGATTGCAAATTCAAAGGAGATCTAAGATAGGGGAGATATACTGGAATCTCCTCACATTCCGATACACTCCGAGGAGAGAGAGGAAGAAGGGCTGCAACCTTTTTCTATGGATAAGGGAGAGGGAGATGGTGAGACAGTGAGAAGGAACCCGAGACTTCCCTCCATTCCAATGTCAGATTTTGAGGGAAGGCGAAGAAGCACCAAAAGAGTGCAAGAAAAACAGGCAGCTCACAAGGTACCTAAGTTGTCTCATCCTGATAAGCATGTTATACTCAGAGGCAGTTAACAGTCTAGAAAAGGGTAGATGGGTTAGAGCCATAAATGATGAGGTTGCCTGAATCACCGAAGTAAATAATTGGGAGCAAGTGGATTGACCCCCAGACAAAAAGTCGATTGGGTGCATATGGGTGTTTAAACTGAAAGTGAACCAACGTAATACCATTGAAAGATATAAGGCTTTGTCCGTAGCAAAGGGATTCACCAAAAAAGAGGGGATAGATTATAAGGAGATTTTTTCTCCAGTAGTTTGGTTCCCATCAGTAAGAATTCTCCTCAGTCTACAGCAGCGGAAGAGATGGAAATACACTAGATGGATTTTAAGACCGCCATCCTAAATGGTGAGCAAGAGGAAGAAATCTTTATGCGGCAACCATAGGGGTTTATAGAGGAAGGAGAGGAGAGCAAAGTCTACAAACTCATAAAGTCTTTATATGGACTAAAGCAGGCTCCCATGCAATAAAAGAAGAAACTAGATGAATTACTCACCAGTTTGGGAGATATTCGGATCAGTTCCGACCATTCTATTTATATGTTTCATGATGAGAATGGTGTTACTTTTACTGCAGTTTATGTGGATGATTTGCTGGTGTTAAGTAAGTCTGGAAAAGATCAATAAGCCAAAGAAAGATCTTAGAAGCAGATTTGATATAAAGGATTTAGGGGAGGCAAAGTACATCTTCGGAATTCAAATGGAAAGAGATAGGGGGTAAAAGACTTTCAGACTTATTCACAAAGAAACTATAGGGAATATGCTTGAGAAATTCCAAATGGAAAAGGGAAACACTTCTACCACTCCCATGGACTTGAAGAAAATAAGTGATCAGAGTGTAGGAGAGGGAGTGAAAATCTTAGATGATCAGATGAGTCCAGAAAAAAGACAGTTTATGAAGTCTATTCCCTACAAGCACGTTCTAAGAAGCTTAATCTACTTTATGAACAGTACTAGGTCGGATATAGTAGCAACAATTGGAGTCTTCAGTAGGAGTTTTAATGATCATAGAAAAATAGACTGGGAGGTAGCCAAGAGAGTCATGAGATATCTTGTGGGAACAAGTGTTGAAATTTATAGATTTCTAGAGTATTTTCTAGGTTTAAATATGTCTTTATAAAAAGGAAAGAAAAAGACGGGCAGCCTGCCTCCACCTCCGCTCTCTAACTCCCATACTTGTTGTAGTCACTGAAGGTAAGAGAGAGAGGTTGATCCATGGCTGCCTTAGTTCAACAGACAGCTATTTTTAGTAGGTTACTAAAAATATACTTGACGGACCAGAGGTTTGATCCCGGTACCTGCGGTTCGTCAAGTTGACCGGTAGCGGTCAGCTTTATCCTAATAGACTAGGACCAATGCTAAGTACGATGGTATGTGATAGATATATATTTTGTTTGCGTGACTAAAATTCATTTAACTAGAACTTTATACGGCGTACATAGATTCAGTTATATAAAGTACGTCGTACGACGCTAATTCGAAACGGATACCACGCATTTTATATCGACATCGGAACAAATGTCACGCAAGCATTTATTACGGCTAAGATTGCGTTTGGCACAAAATCCAACGGCGCACATCATCGCCGAAATCCCGGAGTGGTCATTTTGGCGTTTTGTGACGTGGCATGACCTGGAGCCACGTGGAGAGATGACATTCGGTCATAGGAATTCCGAGGAATGTACGGACGAGTGAAAAGCGGACACGCGTCCACTTAATAGCCTTGTCGTACATAGGCCGTACAAAAGGTACATCGGCAGTAGTACTTTTGTGTACGATACAGTAATCTGATTGGTCCGTACTTCAGTAGATAGGAGTTATTAGAGAGAATCAGGACTTAGAAAATTTAGGTAGATAGTCATCTCTCCCTTTGAGAGTTTGTACAAATTGGCATTTTTACTGCCTCATATCTTATCGCCTGGTTGGCCGTTTTCAGTGATTCTTTTTGCTACGGACTCAAGGGAGTCCAGGCTACACAGGGGTGCAGTCAAATTGTCAGTTTGCCTTCTGAGGCAGAAGTGGTTGTGGCTTAAAGTGGGTTAGTTAAATACTATCTAGAGGCTTCCTGTATTCTGTAGTCCAATGGAGGACACAGAATTGCAGGTTATGGGCCCACCCTCTAGGGTGCCCACCTTCAATGGATCTGGGTTCATCTATTGGGAAGCCATGATGATGGGAGCGTTGTGTGAAAAACGATACTGGGGTATCGTTAGTGGACAAGTGAAACGTCCACCTTCGGGAACTCCACCAGGATTTGGGGGAGTAAGGTTTTCTGCAACAACGGCTGCCTCAGCGGAGGAGGCAGATGATGGGGACAGCAGTGTGTCCGAAAAGGAGAAAGGGAAGGAGACACCCCTCACTCCTATTGCCACAGTATCGGGAACGGCGACCTTGAAGACCGTGGAGAACGATACTCAAATGTGGGAGGATGTAAACATGGCTGCCAAGAACTTCATTTTGAGGCACCTCACTCAAGGTTTGGCCACTCCTCATCTTCACATTTACAAGGCCAAGGAATTGTGGGAAAGTTTGGTGGAGATTTATAGAGCTGGAACTATTCAGGAGCTCCAGTTGGCTGAGCAAAAACTATTGAGTTACACTTACAAAGGAGGAAAGATGTTAGATTACTGTAATGATCTTTCTTGTTTGTATATGGAAATGGAAAGTGCTGGGTGGACAGGTACAATAAAAATGAAAGTGAACACCCTTATCATAAAATTACCAGATGAGTTCGAAAACATAGTGTACCGAGTACAGGGAATGCCTGATAGTTCATGGAAATGGAACACAGTAGTCAGGATGATACTTGTGCAGGAAAACACAATGGAGATTAGGAGAGGAGGAAAGAGCATTCAAGCTCTAGCAGCAGGAGGGGACCGATGGGGGAAGGACCCGAAGAAACCTTATAGAGGGGAAAGAGATCTGTTTGGGGGACAGAGGCCCCCAAAGGGTCTTTGTCATTATTGCAAAAAGCCGGGACACTTTATTGCAGATTGTGTCAAGTTGTCGGAGCTGAGGCTCCAAGAAAACCGTGGAGGGGGTTCTTCCGGAGGGAAGAAAAAGGCACTTGTAGTTACAAAAGTGTCAAGAGAAATCGATGATGAGTCATGTGAGGATGATGGGGAGCTTCTTCTTGACGAGAGTCTGAAGGAGAAGGAGATCCCTCGGAGGCAGAAGTGTGCCCTTGGAGCAATTCGGGAAGCTCCACAGGAAGGATGGATCATCGACTCAGGTGCATCCATGCATATGTGTCGTGATAAAGAACTCTTCACTAAGCTACGAAAGATTCCTACTGTAGAGATAGAGTATGGGGATGGGAGAGTGGTTACTACAGATCTAGTGGGATCAGTAGATCTGAAAGTCTTAGTGGAGGGTAAGACCTCTATACTTACATTCTCAGATGTACTTTACATTCCTCAGCTGAGAAAAAATCTTGTCTCTACGTCTGTGTTAGATGACAAAGAGTTTGATACCTTCACCAGAAAGGGAGTCTTTACAGCTAAGTATCAAGATGAAGTTTACTTTACAGCAGATAAGGGTAGCCAAGGAATGTTTAGGCTTAACTTGAGTAATGAAAAGAAGAATGCTTACTATGTTGGTGTTCCTAAGGTGATGATTTGGCATAAGCGGTTGGGGCATGTGCATTTTGATAGGTTAAGGGAAATGAAAAAGCTTGGGGTAGTAGATGGCATTCAGTTTGGGGATAATGAAATGATGGATGATTGTAGTGGTTGTGCTCAAGGTAAGGCTCACAGACTTCCCTTTCCCAAAGCCGCCACATATAGAGGTGAGAAAGTGTTAGATTTGGTCCACACAGATATTTGGGGACCTGCAAAAGTACCTTCGGTTGGAGGAAAGAGATTCATGATGACAATAACTGATGATTGGTCTAGATACTCTAGAGTCTACTTTCTGAAAAATAAGTCTGAAGCATCAACTTACTTCAAAGTATATAAATCATGGAGTGAGAAATTGCATGAAACCCCTATTAAGAGGATAAGGAGTGATAATGGGGGGGAATATACCTCTAACCAGTTTGAGGAATATCTGAGAGATGAGGGAGTGCAACACCAGAAAACCGTACCATATAACTCGGAACAAAATGGGGTAGCTGAGAGGTTGAATAGAACACTAGGAGATAGTGCATGCAGTATGTTGGCAGACAAGAAAATAGGAAAGAGATTTTGGGCAGAGGCAATGAACTGTGCCAACTACATTAAAAATAGAGTCCTTACCTCAGCTGTAAAGGGAGTGACACCTTATGAGAGATGGGTTGGAAGGAAACCAGATATCTCACACCTTAAAGTATTTGGTAGCCAAGTTTACAGTCTTGACACGGATAAGAAAAACTGGAAACTAGATGCTAAGGGAAAACCAGGATACTTTGTGGGATATGATGAGGATGTTAAGGGATATAGAGTCTATGACTTAGCAAAGAAAGATATCATTCTGGTCAAACACTTAGTTGTCATGGATGAAGGAAAGTCATTTGACCCCTTCAAATATACAAAGAAGATAAGAATCAGATTTGAGTCCGAAAGTGAGGAGAACTCGGTCGTCCCCGAAAGGGACATGGGTAACACCATGATTACAGGTTCAGGGGAGATCGAAGATACAGGAGACTCACCAGAAACCACGCATACTCCCATGGACTTCGAGGAGATAGAAGAAGCGGGACAAGAACCGGTTTCCATGGACAGGGGAGCCGATGAGACAATGAGAAGAAATCGAAGACTTCCATCCATTCCAGCTTCGGAGTTTGTGGGAGGAAGGAGGAGCAGCAAAAGGATATAGGAAAAACAAGTTGCTCATAAGGTAACTAAGCTATCTCACCCAGATGAGCCTCAGTCTTACTTAGAGGCAGTGAATAGTCCAGAGAAAGAAAGATGGATTAGAGCCATAAATGATGAGATGGCTTCTATCATGGAAGCAAATACTTGGGAACTAGCTGATTGCCCTCCAGACAGAAAACCTATTGGATGTAAATGGGTATTTAAACTAAAACTGAACCCAGATAATACAATTGAGAGGTATAAGGCTCGATTGGTAGCAAAGGGGTTCACCCAAAAAGAGGGGATTGACTATGAGGAGACCTTTGCTCCAGTTGTTCGGTTCCCATCGGTAAGGATTCTCCTGAGTCTGGCCGCAGGGGAAGACATGGAAATTCACCAGATGGTCATTAAGACTGCTTTTCTTAATGGTGAGTTAGAGGAAGAAATTTTTATGAGGCAACCCGAGGGGTTTGTGGAAGAAGGAGAAGAGAGCAAAGTGTGCAGGCTCATAAAATCCTTATACGGACTGAAACAGGCTCCCCGACAGTGGAATAAGAAACTAGATGAGTTTCTCACCGATCTGGGATACATCCGGATCAGCTCTGACCATTCTATCTATATGTTTGAAGATGAGAATGGTGTCATTTTTATTGCAATTTATGTGGATGATCTGCTTCTGTTAAGTAAGTCTTTGGAGAATATCAATAGGCTAAAGAAAGATCTTAGGGGCAGATTTGATATGAAGGATTTAGGGGAGGCAAAATATATTTTGGGGATCCAAATGGAGAGAGATAGGGGGAAGAAGATTATCAGACTTACTCAGAAAGAAGCAATAGGTAATATGCTTGAGAAATTCCAGATGGAAAATGCTAACAGTTGTACCACTCCCATGGACTTGAAAAAAGTGAGTGATGGGAGTGTAGAAGGAGGAGTGATGATCTTAGACGATCAGATGAGTCCAGAGGAGAGAGAGTTCATGAAGTCTATCCCTTATAGACAGGTCGTAGGAAGCTTAATCTATTTTATGAATTGTACCAGGCCGGACATAGCGGCGGCAGTTGGTGTACTCAGTAGGAGTCTTAATGATCCTAGGAAGAGGGATTGGGAGGCAGCCAAGAGAGTCATGAGATATCTGGTGGGAACTAGAGAGTTATGGTTGCATTTGGGAGGGGAGCACACTGACATCACTACTTGGAGTGATGCCAGTTATGGGGATGCACCTATGAGATGATGCACTTCTGGATATGTTTTGTATGTGGGGGAAGGTGCTTGCTGTTGGAGCAGTAAGCAACAAAAGGTGGTTGCTCAGTCTACTATGGAGGCTGAGTATATGGCGTCTTGTTCTGCTGTAAAAGAACTAATGTGGGTGAAATCATTGTTACAAGAACTGGGATTTATGAAGGAGGGAGTGCATGAAATATTTTGCGATAACCAAGCTGCAATTGCAATTGCAGCCAATCCAAAACACCATTTCAAAGCAAAACATATGGACATAAGATTGAGCTTCGTAAGAGAAAAAGTTGAAAATAAAATTTTAAATCTTGTTTATAGACCTGATGAAGAAATGGTGGCTGACATGATGACCAAACCTGTGCCCTCTCCTAAACTAAAATATTGTCGGGAAAAATGCGGGTTGAAAGAAAAGTTAAAATTAGACTAGAAAATAAGGGGAGTGTTGAAATTTATAGATTTCTAGAGTATTTTCTAGGTTTAAATATGTCTTTATAAAAAGGAAAGAAAAAGACGGGCAGCCTGCCTCCACCTCCGCTCTCTAACTCCCATACTTGTTGTAGTCACTGAAGGTAAGAGAGAGAGGTTGATCCATGGCTGCCTTAGTTCAACAGACAGCTATTTTTAGTAGGTTACTAAAAATATACTTGACGGACCAGAGGTTTGATCCCGGTACCTGCGGTTCGTCAAGTTGACCGGTAGCGGTCAGCTTTATCCTAATAGACTAGGACCAATGCTAAGTACGATGGTATGTGATAGATATATATTTTGTTTGCGTGACTAAAATTCATTTAACTAGAACTTTATACGGCGTACATAGATTCAGTTATATAAAGTACGTCGTACGACGCTAATTCGAAACGGATACCACGCATTTTATATCGACATCGGAACAAATGTCACGCAAGCATTTATTACGGCTAAGATTGCGTTTGGCACAAAATCCAACGGCGCACATCATCGCCGAAATCCCGGAGTGGTCATTTTGGCGTTTTGTGACGTGGCATGACCTGGAGCCACGTGGAGAGATGACATTCGGTCATAGGAATTCCGAGGAATGTACGGACGAGTGAAAAGCGGACACGCGTCCACTTAATAGCCTTGTCGTACATAGGCCGTACAAAAGGTACATCGGCAGTAGTACTTTTGTGTACGATACAGTAATCTGATTGGTCCGTACTTCAGTAGATAGGAGTTATTAGAGAGAATCAGGACTTAGAAAATTTAGGTAGATAGTCATCTCTCCCTTTGAGAGTTTGTACAAATTGGCATTTTTACTGCCTCATAACTTATCGCCTGGTTGGCCGTTTTCAGTGATTCTTTTTGCTACGGACTCAGGGGAGTCCAGGCTACACAAGGGTGCAGTCAAATTGTCAGTTTGCCTTCTGAGGCAGAAGTGGTTGTGGCTTAAAGTGGGTTAGTTAAATACTATCTAGAGGCTTCCTGTATTCTGTAGTCCAATGGAGGACACAGAATTGCAACAAGGGATTTATGGTTGCATTTGGGAGGGGAGCACATTGATATCAATACTTGGAGTAATGCTAATTATGGAGATGCACCTATGAGGAGATGCACTTCTGGGTATGTTTTGTATGTGGGGGAAGGTGCTTGCTATTGAAGAATCAAGCAACAAAAGGTGGTTGCTCGGTACAATATAAAGGCTGAGTACATGGCCTCTTATTATGGTGTGAAAGAATTGATGTGGGTCAAATCTTTGTTACAAAAACCGGGGTACATGAAAGAAGGGGTGCATGAAGTTTTTTGTGATAATCACGCTGCAATTGCAACTCTAGCCAATCCAAGACATCATTTCAAAGCTAAGCATATGGACAGAAGGTTGATTTTTGTGAGGGAAAAAGTTTAAAACAAAATTGTGAATATTGTGTACAAATCTGATGGAGAAATGATAGCTGATATGATGACCAAACCTGTGCCATCTCTCAAGTTTAAAATATTGTAGAGAAAAGTGTGGACTAAAAGAAAATTGGGAATTAGACTAAAAAATGAGGGGAGTGTTAAAATTACTAGACTAAGGAAGTGTTTTCTAGGTCTAAGTAGAATGAAAAACAAACAAAAAAAAAACAGTGGCAGCTTGCCTCCACTTTCTCTCACTAGACTTGATGCTTGTTGTAGTCACTGATGGAAGACAGAGTGGTGGAGCCATGGTTGCCTTTGCTCTTTAGGTATGTTAGAGGAAGTGACATAAATCACCTCTAACAAAACGTTAAGTCCGGTAGGACTCGAACCTCTGATCAACAGAGCGAGGCATAGCCGTCAACCTTAGCCGGTCTGTCGTTGGAGTCGGTTAGAGTACACGGGGTATGATTACTATTTGAATATGTAAAAGGTCACAAATCCGATTAACGGATTTACGGATAATGAACATAGAAACTAGTTAGATTACATTGCAAACTTGAACCCGCACGAAACAAATTTACCAGACATCTTTCTCAACGGTTGGCATTCAGAGTCGTTTTGGATCCGACGGCACGCATCATCGCAAAGATCCCAGAATGGGTGCTTTGGCGGTTTTCGGCGTGACATGACCTGGCGCCACGTGGCAAGATAAAATTGGAAAGCAAGAATCTCGGAGAGCATGAGGGCGAGCGAGGAGGAGAGAGGCGTCCACTCAATGGTCGAGTCGTACATAGACCGAACAGAAAGTACACCGCCCACAATACCTTTCTGTACAAAATAGTCCTCTCATTGGTTTGTACATCACTAGATATGGGTTGTGAGAGGGGTTTAGGACTTATAAGTTTGAGGAAGTAGCCGCCTCTTTCCCAATGAGCTTTGCCACTTCATAACTTATCGCCTGGTTGTGAGTTTTTCTGTGATTCTTTTCACTTCAGACTCAAGGGAGTCCAGACTGCACATGGGTGCACTCAAACGGTCTATTTGCTTGCTTGGTAGCAGTGATTCTAGTTGAAAGTGGGTCAGTCAAAAATTGCCTAGAAGCTTCTTGAATTATGTAATCCAATGGGGGACACAGTGTTGCAGATCTAACCAAAAGCGTTGTTATGAAACCACGATTAAGACTATATAAAAAGAGTACCAAACTAAGCCGTTTTAATATGATCATCTGACATGTCCAATATTTAAACAATAAAAAATACTTGGTATACCTAATTAAAGTAAATATGCGTAAAATATATAAATTAACATTCGGTTAGCTTTTAGATTACCACTTGTATGCATTCTGTATACTTTTGCGTTGAGTTTATTTGATGTAAGAAGATACACAACGTACATGATGCAAGGAAAGCAAACAAACACATATATTTCATAAAATTGAGTGCATCGATACCATAAGAACCACAACAGTAAAAATGTATACGACGCACCAAACGTGAACTACCGTAAGATGTATCGCGCAAAGTTAATGTTGCGGGCAAAATCATGTTTGTCTCAATTCAAACTTTGATGTTAAACCTTGACACCGTAATGTGAAACTGAAATATCTACTGTGTTAAATTATGTTATGACTTAAATTATGACATCCTCTCCCCCTTAGAAAAATTAGGTGACCTTCTAATCAATTAGCCTTTTCCAACACAGATTCCACAGTGCCAACTTGTAATGTACGATACTTAACCATCGATGTCTTTGAAATTCTATGGGTTCCATTCCCCCACAGAGTTTGCATATCTAAAATAAGCTAATCTAGATAGTGTTGTCCATAGCCATTTTCAGCCATGGATTTACCCTCGAAAGCACCACAAACAAACCCCAAAAACAGCATACTTTGAGTCCACTCAGAATTCTCCAGAATAAACAAAACAAACTGAAAATACACGAAAAGATATTATATAGGCCACTTAGTATTCCCAAAAAATTTCATATAAAAATATCAAACAGACTTATCACACCTCTCAGTCAAAGTTGCAGAAGAACAGTCTGCCAGAACTTTGATAAATCTGACCAACTTCACAATGAAGTCCCAAGCAAACTAGAAACACAATAGATCTGCAAATTTTTCACGATATTTCCAACACATATAGGAACACACATGCAAAATTTCATATAATTCTGCCAATACAACTGAGTGCAATCCTCAGATGATAATTACCAAAAGTAGCAAAAACAGTTTTTGTCCAAAAAGTTCCTAAGTCCAAAAATGACGAAGTCTTACAAATATACACTAGAGCTCGCTACTGACTGTACGGAGGCATACCAACCGTACGTAATCTATCAACTACCTCTATTAATTTGAGTATACCCGAATACTTTGTGATGTGCCAGATTTAATAGATATACACTAATAATGAATACACATAGGACAAAACATTGTTGTAAATAATTACAAACCTTACAAATTTAGTCAAACGAATTTGGGCCGTCCAAAATAAATATCATGTGATAGACGCGATTTCGCGTCGGCAGTCAAACCAGAAAAACCACTTCCTGCGCTTTAGCGCAGATAGTGTACTATAAATAAAACCTGCCGGGTTTAAGCAAACTGATTTAAACATTCCAAACATT
>JBBHKE010002038.1:24701-48520 GCA_037447655.1 Zygnema cylindricum | reverse complement strand
ACCTATGGTACCACTTGTAGGGATTAAAACTGAAGAAAATGACAAAAAAATATGGGAATACAAAAACACTATAGCAAAACATCTCATACTTAGATATGTGTCTAAGTCTATAGCTATCACTCTTTTAAGTCTAGCGAAGTCTTCAGAAATATGGGAAGCACTAATTCAAATTTATAAGAGTGAGACTATTTAGAGGCAGCAGTTAGTAAAACAGGAATAGAGGCCTATGTTTATAAAAGCGGTAGCATGATAGAAATTTGCAATGATATTGCTGCGTTATATGTTGAGCTTTCTAGTGCGGGATATGTTGAATCTGAGGAGAGAAAGATTAATACACTACTCATGAAACTCCCAGATGAGTACGAAAACATCATTTGTCGTATAAAGGCAATTGATGGCTCCTCATGGACTTGGAGCTTTACCATGGGGATAATTCTTGAGAGGGAAGGCACTTTGGAGCTTTGAAGGGGAAGTGACGAGTGAATGCATTTACAACTGGTGGTGATTGGAGGAAGCGTGATGAGAGGTACGGCGATGACGAGCGGAAGCGTGATGAGAGGAGGAAAGACAAAGTTAAACCTTATCGGAACTTTGGTGGAAAGAGAGGGAGAGGAAAAGAAAGGGGAGCTTTAAAAAAAGGGGTTTGCTTCTTTTGTAGGGAACCGGGTCATTATATGGAGGAATGCCCTTGTTTGTCGGCACTATCTAGATTAGCTTCTTTTGGATCTGCATACTCTGAGGGCCAATGGAGGTCTCATAGTTTCAGATGTTACGCATGTTTTCAATGTGTTTAAGGCTTCGTCCATTACACGTTATATTCCACACATGGCGACAAGTACAGTCCATTGCTAGGTCATTTTCGGCATTCGGACAATTCTAGCGACGAGACAGTCTCATCGCTCAAGTGCACAAATTCGGCACGGATGATTATAATGCGTTTAGGACTTTGTCGGTTAGTTGTTAAATTCCACGGAAGTCGACAACCTGGCTAGTCCTGGGCGATGATGGATAAATAGAGAAGTGTAAGAGGAGAGTAAACAGCTTTTCCTTTGGTAAAGTTTGTGGAAATTCCGGCTGATCTTGGTCCTGAGCGATTAATACCAAATTGGAGGAAAAGCATTTTGCATTGAAATCTCTTACTAACTAAATAGTGTTTTAGTAGTTAAGAGATGGATTTATTAAGAGTGGAGGGTGGTGGAAAACACTTTAATAAGAAGAGTTGAGCCACGAGGGCAAGAGACCAAGCTAATGTTATGTGGATAGAAGCTTCTTCTAATTTAAAGTTTATCCTTATGTGAGTGTTGTCCAACGTGGATGTGTATTTTCCAATGTGTGGAATGTGTGGTTGGGATTGTTTGTAGTAATGGGATTTTCTGAGAGGTAGGAGATCCTGTTACAGGTGATATATCGAATCACCGAAATATCAAAGCTTAAAAAAAATGAAAATTTTCATAGGTCTCCAAAGTCACTTGCCTTCGGACAAGGTGACCGTAAAATCTTTGCCGAAAAGAAATACAGTTTTCTGAAGTCAGCAGAGTGAAGAGGAGATCTTTGAGTACATTGGCCTTTACTTGCCAGAAGTACACATACGTAATACCAAAGTACAGTTTCCATCGAAAATGGTGCAGTTTTCAAATCTTTGACGATATTAAAGATTTGATCGTCAACTTGCAAGGAACCACTCAAATCAGAGCGCGTATGTAAAAACTTGTTTACAGACGATACGCGATGTAACCGAGGCCTCTGTTATACAAATTTTTTGCTGTTCGTACTATTACATAGGCCTCCTGATGTAACCATACCCCAAATAAGTAATTACATGAATTACAGTATTAGTACTTTTTTGTCGGTTACATTTTGCGGCGTCTACCTTTAAGTCACGGAACGAAAACCACGTCGTACGTGGCGTATTAGACAATTTGTCTTTTTCGCTAAAATTACATATTATATAGAAATATAAAATATTGAATTTAAAAAAATACTATATATCGCGATTATTTATGTTGGTCTCGGTACGATATATCGAGGATTCTATTCGATCGATATTCGATATATCGAATATCGAAATTTTCACGATGTGAATTTACCCGATACCAAACACTACCATCAGGCGAAAAGCCGAAGAGCGAGGATGTCTACAGGATTTTGTAACTTGACCGTACCGAGCTGTACCGTCTTTTTTGTAATTTTGAAAAACAACATTATATTGTTGTACTTTCGGTCTTGACGCTATTTTGTATGGAACCTCAATTATAGTCAAGGAAAAATTAAAATCACGTATACTATTTTTGGGAAAAAATCAAAATTTTAAGAACCCAAATTAGTGTTGTTGACAATAATAACGATGCGCGGTGTACCACCGTGTATCGCTATTAGGGTTAATGTTTTCTTTGCCAACTAAAACATCTTTTCTTCGTACACCCTTGTCAGTTTGTGGTTCTGACGGTTGCGATTGGAAGGTAGCATTTTCAACTTCCGATTGGCGATTTAAAATTGAGGATTGGACAAGTGCACGAAAAAAAGATGTTTTAAGCGGCGAACATAATATTAACACTGAAAGCGATACACGGTGTACAAAATGTATAGAATTTTTCCACGTGGATGGTGTGGATTCGCAAGACAATGGTGTACCACCAAAATTTTCACACGTCGTAAAGATTACGTGTGGTTCTGACAAGGTAGATGCAAGTCCACTAAAATCCACCAGATAATCTTTGCCAGAAGGTTGTCTCCTTCAAATCCTTTTGCCTTCCCTTCAGCTTTCGTTTCCCGCGCTTCAAGTTTTCGTTTCGCAAAGATAATGGCTGGAAAAGCGAGCCGTTGAAAACATAGTGGCTGCAAAGAAAAGGGGACTTCAGTGGTACAAATAACATAGTACGCATATATCGTACATGTGACAGAGTACGAAAGTACAAATTCTACATTTAATTGGTCGGTTTGTGAAATCTTGGACGATTTTTAGTATAACACCTTCAACTTATCAAATTAGGAGACGTAGCTTTACAGAAATACACGATGGCACCTTGTCCTAAATATTACAGTTAGGAATGTTGTGCGTACAATTACAGAGACCTTGACGATACCCCAGCCTTAGCGCATGAAAAAAAAGTACATCGCATGAAAAAAAAGTACTGTGCATAAAAAAGTACAACAGAGAAGAAAATACAACGTACGACACGATTGTTAGATATTGTACTTAGGATAAGGTTCCATGAGGGAAAAAATATCGTTGTTTACTGAAAGCCGTACTTTGTCGTATAGTGCCGTACCAAAAAAAACAAAATGTCAAACAAACAAGTCTACTGAATGAGCGATTTGATTCTCCACGATTATGGGCGTAGACGTGGACCGTCGGATGCATAATCGGATACGCCATCGCCTGACACTTTCAGTTCGCAACAAGTGACCTGGAGTAGGTCAATTCTTAGCGCTTGAATGAATAACATCATGCCTTGTGGAAAAGTGAACAAATATCCACGACGATCGCGCGACCAACTGGGTACACGTCGCATATGACTTGCGCCTTCCGCCAGGGAAGATACGAGGCCACCGGAAGGCGCAAGAAAATATTTGACCGATGATATTGTTTCACGCTTCTGTTGCCATCCACTAACCATTCTGACATTTTCGTACGCTTTTAAAAATCTTAAGTTTCGTCCGCCCGTACAGATTTTATTCAATACGTCGTACGAGTCACTCTTACCTTCGCTGGTACAAATATGTGGTCAGAATTTGCTGTTGGAGATTATTTGAAGATTACCAAAATCGCATCCATCTATTACGTGGACAAATCATAGTGTGCCACGCAAAACTAATGTCGGTTACTGACACGACACAATGGAACGATATATTCAGTAAACGAATTTTTGACGTTTATTGAGACCGCCTAATAGAACAACGCTCTTAGTACATTTCGGACACAGTTCGACTCTGCCGACCGAAAGCTCATAATTGCAATGAGACGATTGCTGATTGTTTACGGTAATTGATCATGACAGTGATTGTTTTGGTTGCGCACAGTCACTTACGTCACTTTGTCAAAAAATATACGTTTGAAATACATATTGGTACAAATAAAGTACCGTTGAGTAAAATTTTGATGCTCAATCGGTTGGACAACTTTGACTTTCAAAATATTGTTTCAACCGCTTAAAATTTTGTCGCGCTTGCGGATGTCGACCGTCATAATAAAATTAGCAATTCACACGGTCGGCGAACGTTTACGGTAACAAAACTGCGGCAACCACATGTAAATAAAATGGTTGCAGACACTCACTTCTTATCTTTACGTGAGCTCCACGGTGAGAGCACTTAGCTGCAAAATTTAAATTTAATCGTCTAAGCGTTACATTGAACTTAGACGCAAATTGAAAAAAACCTCTTTAAGCTAAACTGAACTACTGTAAGTTTTGTACGGAAATATTTAAACGCACGAAACGAAATTTTGCTGTCAATGTAAAAATGTTGAATCGTAGATAGTGTGGCTTGATTTCGTCGCGCATGACGACGCGCATTTTTTTCATTTAATTTCAATTGATATTTTTACGCCGGTTTGTTTTATTACAGTGTACAAAGTTTATTTCGTTTCGTGCGGTTTAATATTTCCGTACAAGACTTGTAGTATTCTAGTTTAAAGAGGTTTCGTTTCATTTTGCGTCTAAGGGCACTTTCCCATGTAATCGAAACTTTAATCTTGTAACTTTGTTTCTCGTGAAGATTTTCCGTACAACTTTCAGAGCATTCCGATGTAAGCGTAAATAACTTGTTACTTCAAAAAGTGACAACCATAGACATGTAACGAAACATGTGACAAATAAACGTTACACAATGTTACGAAACTTCCAATCAGTTTTAATTTCAGACGTCCACCCGCACGCTGTACCGTTTCTGTCACTTCGCAATGTTTGTACGCCACGTTGTCGACGTGGAGGCAATGCAGATGATTAGGGTTTGTGACATTGTGACGTCACGCAAGTCACGCTCAACTATGACAACGCCGACGTCACAAATTCTAAAACTTTTCTGCCATGGTTTCCCGATTGATTTTTTTTATTTTTTCTCACTCTACTTGCCATCAAAATACGCCTAAAGATAATTAAAAGAAATCGTTTTCAGAGATATTTTAGTTGATACCATAATTGACGTTTTTCGTTGCAAGAACTGTGAGATAGACTTGGTCGTGGGAGAAGGAGAGAGAGAGAGGTGCTTTCACAGACTTCACTTTTGCGAAATGGCGTCCGTTGGTTGAGACCCCTCCACGACCCCTGTACGAAAAAAAGGGCACGGAAAAAAGTCACGCACAGGCTGGAAACATGCGGTGGGTTTTTTTTTTGGTACTCCGCGCACTTAAATTGTCAAATGCCTCCGACGCGTGTGAAATCATATGCATATTCGCTCACGTCGTGAAACTTTATTTAAAATCACCTCGCAAGGTGATTTTATTTAAAGTTTGAAGATGAGTTGGAAGGACGCGGAAGTGGGTCGAAACGCGCTAGACGACAAACTACATCGCCGTAGACGACAAACTGCAGTACAGTTAAAGTTTCAAGCTAATGCAGCTTGTACGGTGGTAATTTCAATTTTTTGGTACGGCTGCAAATTTTCTCGTTTTTTCCAAGTTATAGTGGAAAACGACAAAAAATAACTGTAACTTTAGCACATGGGAAAGTGCCCTAAGTTCAATGTAACACTTAGACGATTAAATTTCAATTTTGCGACTAAGTGCTCTCACCGTGGAGCTCACGCAAAGACAAAAAGTGATTGTCTGCAACCAAAACAGTCATTGTCATGATCAATTCCCTTGTTTTCAAGTTTCAACAAAGGTTTGCAAGAATGCTATACCGTCCACCGTTATTAGCGTTAAGGATCTATTAGTGTTAATGCAGAACTAGAATCAATAATATTAATTTAATGCCAAGTGACGTGGCACATTACGATTTAAGTCCTTAAAAAGTGTTGTTAACTCTACACCGTGTATCGCTATTAGTGTTTATAATATTTCGCCAATTAAAATATATTTTCTCTATACGCTTTTGTCCGATTTTCAATTTGAGACCGTCAATCGGAAGCTGAGAATCTTAGCTTTCAATCGAAACCGTCAGATCTAAGAACCGACATGCGTGTACGGAGAGAAGACGTTTAAAGAGACGAAAAAAACATTAACACTAAGGGCGTGTCCCCATGTGTTCAAGTAATGGTTTTTTTCCGTCGTTTACACAGAAAATGGGACTTCCTACTTGAAAATATTACGCCGTACGAAAAATGGGCAAAAACTCAAATACATTTTGCGTCATCTTGGAACTTGAAAGGTACGGCGATTTTGGCAGTATTATCATCGCGACCCACTTCCAGCTCATCTTCACACTTGCAATGAAATCAAATCGCGACCTGCTTTTAATCAAAATACTACCCTATTGACGAATAGAAATCTTGGGTTGCACGCGTCAAAAGTTTTCATTTGTTTTTTTGCTGTTGGGAGAATACACGAACAAAAAAATTGTTTGTCCGTTTGCTTATGTTGTCCACTTGTGGGCGTCTACAAATGTCATTTTGTAGACGTAGGCGATTGCTTATGTCGTTCACGTGTGGGCGTCAACAAATGACAGTCGGCGTCGACAATTGTCCCAGTATGTCAGGAGCTCTTTGCGGCGTACAAATGTCAGCAGTTTGGGTTTCGCAAGTATTGGCGACGTGTACAGCTGCCACATATTCAAAATAATGAACGCGCAAGTAACGATTCACATAGGCACACTTTGAAAAGTACACCGTAAAATCAGCGCTAAATTCCAAAATAACGTTTCAAAATATCGGTTACATGGGGACACGCCCTAATACACCGCGAATCGTTATTGTCAAAGTCATTAATTTGGGTTCTTATAATTTTGTTTTTTTTCCCTCAAATAGGATACATGATTTTAATTTTTCCTTGACGTTAATTAAGGTACCGTACAAAGTAGCGTAAAGCCCGAAAGTACAGTAAAATCGAGATAGTATGGTGTACGGCTTATGTCATGCCGTACATAAATGTACCTTTTCAAGTGAAAATTTACAAAAAATGAATTAAATCAGACGCGCACGCATAGGAACGTGCGCTCGAAAAAACGGGATTAGTCTAACACGTAAACTAGTATGGCATGTACGGATATTTTAAAGTCGCGACGGGGTACGCTTTCTAATATTTTGTACGAAAACATATATTAATGTATATAATCGTACGGCGAATATTCCATTTTTGCTGTTCTCAAATTAGCATTAACGCCGAAATTAGAATACACCTTTTTAAAAAAAAAAATCAAATTCTTAATTAGCATAAAGTACGGTAAATTTTCTTCAACACTATTTAAACTTTGACACTAATAACGATTCGCGGTGTAGCAATTCACGGTGTATTGTAACTTGTGATTTTTGGGCCAAAAAAAGTCCCGACCGAATAAGGTTTAATTAATAACGACGGGCGGTGTAGCAGACCGCCGATGACAGTCAATTACATAATATATTTTTGTGCAGACACACCTTGTAACGTAGCCTAATAAGCACATCGGCGAGCCCAATTGATTTGACTGCAACGCAGTAACAAAACATGCATTTTTGAAAACCTAGCTTTTAAATTCGATTGTCGTAATTCGACGTAGGAATGGAATAAATACTCTTTTGCATATGATGTGGATCCTGGACATCGCAGAACTGGAGAGCTCTCGTTTGCTTGTGGTTTTGCACCTGCTTAAAAGAAACGCAGAAGAATTGCTATACCTGTCCAGAACCTCAACAGCTGTCGAAAAAGTCTACGCTGCTGAGAGAACGCTTCACACCGTAAGTGTTAGAGCAGGAGCAGTTTCCTTAGTAAGAAGTCGTAAGTGTCAGGCGTCAAGCAGCTTCTGAACGTCAGCCTGCAGGGAATGCTCGTAAGTGCAGGCACCAAATGCATGTGATTTGCAAATATGCTTTGTAGGGATCATCGGGACAAATGTTAGTGGTTATAGGAAGATAGTCGCGTGTTGGCAACACTATCATGACAACAGAAGATGGAAAAGGAATGTAAAACATTTACTTTTTTGAAATACAACATTGTGTCAGCTTGTTGCACCAAACAATACATTTCTTGAATCATTATCTGAAGAACAATGCTGACTTGCCTTGGTATTCAAACCATTTACCTGAATTTCTATTTCTCCCTGACAATTTTGGTTGTCATGTTGGATATTTGCATTCTGTGATCAGAATAACTGCCATCTTTCAGTATGTCTTGGTGGCTACCTGGTTGGACCAATTCCGGTAAAGCTCGTGAAGATTCTCCGGCACGGATATCTGCCACTGAAGCCCTCGCTGCAACACAGGTTTTGGGTGGAAATTCTGGTAATGGTCAATTTGATGTATGTATACCTACCCGGCGCTGGTCAACGATGAAAATGCACGCTCATTTGTCAAAAATGTTTATGCTCTGCAGCTTCAACTGTCTTCAGTCGTTCAGCGCTTGTGGACATGTAAATGCTATGATAAAGATGACAAGCAAAGCCTACGTGCAATCGGAATTTATTTTTACTTTGAAAAGGACATGTTGTGTATGACTAATACCGAGGGATCAAAATATGCAACAATTATCCCAACAAATAGTGCCAAAAAATGATGTTTTAAGTACCTTCGGCATGCACTGACTTGATTTGTACATACAATTCGCAAGGTTTCAAATAAGAGCATATCTAGTTTCTTCTTCTCTTGCAGATTGACGGAGATTCAGATAATTCAGGATCATTATCTCTCTATCAGGATGTTGATGAAGAAAACTCAACACAAGAATGGAGTAAAGGCACCAGTGACGGAGGATATGAATTGAAGCAGAGGAAGATAGCGAGCAGTCTAGATGAAACAGGACATTTCAGGCACTTGACAGGGCAAGGCTTTGCCTCTAGACACGGGGATTCTAGTCATGTTGACACTGACACTCCTACATTAAATGAGGACACACCGAATGTGCACTGCGGCAATGAAGCAGAAACGCCATGTACGGCCTTGCCCGAAGCTGATCCTCCAGGTCCCAGCTCTCAGCAAGTTGATCCAGAAATTATTCTCGGAGCACATGGTGGAGGTAATAATGAAGGAAAGCCGTCAATATCTGGCTTTACTTGCTGGTAATCAAACAGGGCGATAGCCAAGCGAATGACAGGCTAAATTTGCCAAATAGAGTTCCCTAATGAATTCTTTCACATGCTTTGTCTATGTATCCAGGTAACGGAGACCAACCTGGGGCTTCCTTGCATATGCTGGATTGTTACAAACCAGATGGTGTGACCGAAACACCTCAACATAATGTAGTTATAAGCATGACAGACACACATCCAACCTGGACAAGTAGCGCAAGTCTGGAGGATGAGACAAAAAATAACGACGACAACAACAAAGCAGAGGAAGAGCAGGTAGAATCAATTATAATTTTCCAATTTTCAGAATTCTTAAAAAGAAAGTTTTAAGACTGTCTATCAGCTCCTGGCATACTTTGCCACATATGAAGGAGAATCGTGTGTTTGTGTTAAACTTTTGTGGATTTAGCCACATCGAACCAGATCCTAGCTTTCCTTCACATTTATTTGTGCACATGTAAGTGCGATTCAGAATATAGAATAGAATAGTAATGATGTACCTTGGGAACGTAACATGAGAATGAACACGCGTGTAATTTCTGAATTTACTGTTTTGCATCACTTCTGAATTCACTTTTTTGTTTTTGCCTTGAGCATATTCATGCAGATAGCCGTCCAAAACTATGGCTCTGCGGTTGTCAAGCAGGCTGTTGAACGGCACCCTTATCAGATAGAAGTCAGTTTGTCCATGGAAGGAATGTCATCTTTAGAAGAGGGAGCCGACTGTTTGTTGCCAAAGGATTCAATAGGCAGGAATTATCTGGAGGGAGTGAATGAGAGCAACACCACAAGCAAATCCATACCTGAACATAAAGACAAGTATTTGGATAGAACAGCTCCTGATGCAGTTGATGATGTCAAACATTGTCCAAAGCATTACGAGCAGAACTCTGTACAAATGTCAAGGAAAATTTGTTCTACTGCTGTTGTGAGTCTGCAAAGTTCATTAAATAACATGTTTCACGAAGACTCAAGTGATCCACAGAGGAGAGATGAACCTGAACCTGTTGACCAGGCAGATGGTGTATCACGATACATGAGCAATCAAGTTGACCAATGTACACAGCTATTAGTTTCAGTGGAGCAGGTTCCGAAATCTAAAGAGATTCTTGCTCTTCAGCAGGACGCACGTGTCAAGAACCTTGCAGATCTTCAAGACCATCTCGTAAACAACGCATATGTCATCGACGAGCAAGATTGTTCCAATGAGATGCGACCAGCTGAAGCTGACAATGAAGAAGCTCGATTGCTTCAAGACGAGGAGCACAAATTTTACGATAGTTCAAAATCATCTAACAGTTCAACATCTAGAGATGGGGAAGAAAACAGGGATACTGAATGCAGATCAATGGCAATGTGCATAGCTAGTAAAGTGCCGGGATACTGGGAGGATGATGCTATCCATAGGCAGGAAAATGATGCTGTGAGTAATCTTCAACAAAACCATGAAAATTTCTGTACAGTGGTCAGGGATGCGGATGACATGACAATGGACACAGAGAGTGTCACATCAAAAAGCCTGCTCGTTGTGCAGCAGGGGGCACAAGAAACATATGGAAATGACAAACATGTTATCGCCGAGCAAGATTGTTCCAATCAAGAACAGCCTGCTGAAGTTGGCACCCTAATGAGAAATATGGATTCTAGGTTGTTTCCGAAAGGTGCGCTCAAACTTCAGTGTGAAACAGAATCAGTTAACAATTTGACAAATAAAGACGGGGGAGGAAACATTCATAGTCATAGCCGAACAACATCAGTATGCACAGTTGGAAAAATGCCAGGATACCTAGAGGATGGTGCTAGACCGAGGCAGGAAAAGAATGTCGTTTTAGTTAACCTGCGAAACCATGGCGATATATGTAAAGACCCAAATGCTGCGGAGGACATGGCCATAGAGAGGTGCATAGATGATGATATTAGGGGCGTTGATACCATTGAAGTTGCTGGTAACCATTTGTGGCAAGGTTGGCACCTTGCAGAAAGAGATATCAGTGATCTGAATAAAGAAGCTTCAAAAAGCCGTGCAGAGGACGTGCAGCAATTTGACCAGCATGCCAGTTTCGAGGTCATTGAAAAAGCGTCATTGGAACAAATAACCAAGTCGCTCCCAAATGAGGGTCAAGAAATAGACCCAGCTAATCAAACGGAGCAGCAACAGTCAAGAAGTGAATACGAGCCACACCCTCCAGACTTGCATCTTGGGTCAAATAAACAGAAGTTGGCTGGTGTGGTGAACGTTGGCACATCGGCAGATCATGAACCGGAAAACAACAAACTAGAAAAACCGGATCAAATAGAGGATCATGGCGAATGCATAGAAGAAGAATGGCAAGGGATGGAACAATTTCTGGGCTCTCGCAAAGAGCCAGTGCGCAGTTCCACTCGCCAGCTTCAGAGTGAGAAGCAGAGTGAAGCGTTCGATGTGGATTCATCCAGCACTGCTAAATGTATCACTCAGCCAAAGGATGCTGCGAGTAAAGAGTTGCAGGCAATAGCCATGGAGGTCTTGAAAAGCGAAGTTAGCTGCTTTTTGCATAATGATGAAGTCAGCACTCATGCAGAAACAGAAGTTTGTGTAACAGATGTAGCTTCCGGAATTTGTGACGTTTCTGAGATAATCGAGGATACAATATCAGCGGACAGCATGCTAGAAAAAAATGCACAATTTATTAGCCTGTCTCCGAACAAGAAGGGTAAAAATGTATGTTCAACTTCCGATTGCAACAGAGAAATTGGTTATGAACAGCAAACGCTGAAGGAACGTTGTGCCTGTGACAATGGAACAGCCACATTGAACTCATTACCGGATGATTCCGCGACACACAAGGCCGTCTGTCAAGAGAAACTACCCAGAAAAGTTGCTCGATTGACTGAGATGGATGTTTGGTCTCAATTGGAAACTGTTGGCTCAAACGCCAAGCTCTTAGCCACCTCCGACTGTGACTCTGCAAAGAATAAAGCACAGTTAGAAGAGCACATAGACAATGGAGCACACAGTTTTTTAGACTCTAATAATAAGGTTAAAAGCTCAGACTCATGTGAACAGCAGGTTACGGAGGGGCAGTATCGCTCGATAAAGGTAGCAGCACTCACTCCAGCTTCCGACCCTGGTTATTCCAAGATGATAAACATGGCTCGAGCTGGTGCCTGTCAAGAGCTGGGAATGAAAGCAGATGTCATGACAGTAACTACTGATGTGAATGGAGGAGCAAGGGAAGGGAGTGTCGAAGTGAGCATTAGGCCACTTATTTATTTAAAAGGACACCAAGAGTGGTCTTCATTAAACAAGATGGATGAAATTGTTCCTGAGGAATGTTCTAAGCCGGTAGTTTGTAGACATTCAGGCTCACATGATGAGGAGACTACCAAGATAATTGACTTTTCTGCTGAAGTGACCACCAAACCAAGTTCATTTTCGGGCCCAGATTCAATTGTGATAACAAGAAAATTATTGAATAGCATGACTACAGTCAGAGCAGCCAGTCAGGAGCTCCAACTGCAGATTGTCAGCTCAACTGGAGTCAGGGGAGCTATACGTGTTACGGTACCGAAGACGAAGCTCCTCTCGACCAGCACAAATGTTGGAGATATGATCAGCATGCCTCATTTGAGAAGAGTCTCGGGGGTCGAAGAATTCCCTTTTTTACCGATAGTAGAACAATTCTCTTCATCAAAAGAGATTGGCCCTGTAGCAGTGAGATGTTTAGACAGAGGAGGCATAGTGCATGTAAGCACTAACCGCGTGGATAACTGTTCAAGCCCATGTGATATGCAAACCGCTGACAAACTGTACTACATTGCGGATAGCACTGCCCTGTTAAGTTCAGTATCTGATGCACGCTATCCAAAGGTTACAAACCTATATATTGGTGGCTCAGAGAATAACAAGGACGACTTTCAGGTGCAAGGCATAGAGCACATCGTGCCATATGATCAAACTGCAGACGGCAGTGTTGAGCTGACCGATGAGATCATTTCACCTAAGTTGGAAAATGGCGAAGCTGACTATTATCTCCACTCTGAAGCAAAGCTGCCGTGCCCGTGGACATTTGCGGACGCTGAAGGAGAAGGGTTGAAGTCTTCAGTGATTGGAATGGTTGCAACAGGTGTGGAAAGTATCGACAAGAGTCACAATTTGGATGCAAGCATCTGTTTATCTTCCAGCAATGCAGGAGAGAGTATGGACACATGGGAGGATTATGACTCTGTTGAAGCAGCTGCAAAGATCAGTTCCACTTCTGATCCAGGGATATGTGATAACAAAGTTTCAGATGTTCCAGAAAGTGGTATTGGGGCAAATATAAGTTTCTCAACAAGCTTGGAGCACAGTGAAGCAGGCGATAGCGCATATTCTGAAAAACTCCGTGACAGTGAAGTGCATTCTCTCTTGGGGACACAGGAAGGGGGGTCTGACCAGACTCACCTCGTCAATTCACAAAAAGACCATCAGCCTGGCTCATATAATGCCTGTCATCTAGAAGATGTTCACTGTGAATCTGCTTTGTTGTCCGATGATTTGTCAAAGTTTGAAACTATGGTTGGCACAAAAAAAAACCCATCCTCCATATTGAGTGCAACAAAAAGGTGGCCGCAAGGCCCTACAGAGTTGACACAGAGGCCAAGTCCAATCGAGGAGTCGCAACTAGAAATATTGCCAGAGAAAAATGATCCTATTGACAACACATGCAACATCGCACATGCTGAAGCTGAGATAGTCCTGGAAGAAGCCATGAGATTATCTCCTCACACCCTCAATGAGCTGCCGATCACTAGTATGCCCAATTCCGATTTCACTGTGGAGTTGCCTGAAAAAGAGTGTGAAACCAGTCATTCTCTTAGCGATGATATTATCCCGCTGAAGACTGCTCCATTACCCAATGAAGGTCACATGTCTACAGACTATCCTCAAGTAAGTATGTCTCAAAATTGCATAGCAGGAAACTTGTTATTGCAGCTATAGACAATGCATCTGCTAAAGGTGTTGCATAAACTATTGTCAGATTGTAATGGCATTGCGCTGCTTTCGCTTGATTTTTATTAGATCAGATGCTCAAAGGCTTAGGAGGGCTAGAAATTCAGCACTCTTACATATTTATTGCTGCATATGCTTCAGAAAGTTGTAGGTTGGTCATCAATTAGCTGCATTCTGTCCGAACAGGGTCTTGTTGCATGCTGTTTTCAACTGAGGGTAAATTCCTCAAGTTGCCTTCCTCATTTTACTGGTGGGGTGGAAGATTCTCCTTTTTTTACAAATACAGTGTGGGATGTAAATTTTGGCAGGGTAAAAACGATCTGATAGTCGAAGCCTACCAAATGTCTCCAGGTTACCCGTCACCAACAAGCCTGCAAAGGTTTTTGGATCAGGAAATAGAACTAGAAGAGGAGATAGAATCAGCGGTGGAAAGGAATATATCAGCGAAGCAGCAAGGGATCTTTGAGCACTCTAATGCAGCTGAAATTGTAAAGCAAGCTGGTGGTGGATCTCTTACTGAAGAGTTGCGAGGTGAGATGCAGCTGCACCGTAGTGTTAGTATGGAGGAAACTGGAGGTGTCATGACCAAGCAAAACAGGAACGGATGCCCTATTATTTCAGATAGTCTTGCAGTTTTTTCCACTAATTTGCCAAGAAAGAACATGAGCACTCCCGACGTGGATTGCACTAAGAAGATCTACTTATCCAAAGAAACGAATCTAGAGGCAGGTGTGGATGATAAGGTCAGTGCTTTATCTTCCTGCAACACAAAAGAGGAATTTATTTCCATGCCAATTTTAGTACATCCACATGGCCCATGCGAAGGAGTAGAGCATACTGATCCGGTCCTATTTCACCCTCTTGAAGATGGAAGTGTGAAGGAAGGACTAGAACAGCTGGAAATGGAAAATAGTCCCACAGGGGAAAATAAAAAATGGCGCATAGGACAAAATGTGGAGGGGGGAACACAGATGTTAACTGTAAGTTCAGTGAAACTGGAAATTCAGGACATCAATGAACCAGACAAGGTTGGACAATTGAATGCTGCAGAGTACTTACTTCAGGAAGAAATAGGGAGAAAGACAAAAAGGCGCCATCTTCTGTCTGATAGGAATAATATCATTTTAAGTAAGACAGAAAACAACATTGGTTCTTATTCTTCAAAGGGGGAAATAAGGTCCGACTACCTGAAAGTAAATAAGAAGCAAAAGAAGACAAGGAAAAACGAGAAGTGTTTGCATTCAACAACTGAAACTAATACAAAAGCGAATGCGTCAATAGAACGTCAGAATGCCAAATATGGCAAGATGGTGAACAGTGAGGTCCTGGACTTGGATCATGAAGGATGTGGAGCACCACAATCAGCCGCCTCTACAATTTGCACTGTTTGTGGCAGAGAAAGTGATAACCGGCTACTTGTCTCTTGCGAGACATGCTCGGTTGTGTGTCATATGGACTGCGCAAACCTTGGCCTGGTCGAGGCTTTTGATTTTGGTTGGAGCTGTGACAACTGCAGAATTCCCGATCCTGAGGTACAATTTCACTAACCGTTTGTAAGATTGGAGGATTTTGTCCTGTTCACGACATTCAAGACTTTGAATGAATCCTTTCACCAATCTTAATTACTTGATTCTGCTTCAGGATTTTTTGTTTAGGTGCCGATGTAAGTCCACATTTCTGTCTATCAAAAGAAGAGATGGCGTTATACACCATGAAATATTGTTTTTAACATCATATCTTCTCATAATCATTAGAAAAGTTGCTAGCCATTGCTTCTGGTCGAATGCATACAGCTCAAGCATGTTATGGAGGTATGCATTATTTAAGATCAAAGTTCCTAGACCCTCATGTTTAATGGGCATGTAGTTTCATCGTTTACTATAACTTTGACAAGAATGAAGCTAATGAAGGATACCACAAGGTAACTTTTCAGTAGTAGATAGTAATGGAATTGGGTCCCGTCAGACACGGGAATTTCCCCGAGTTTATTCGTCAGTAAAAACGTCACATCTGCCACTTGGCATGCACGGACAGAATGATATACAAGGTTTGCCTTTCTGAAGTTGTGAGGTTTGCGGAGTGCATATAACATAGTTCTATTTTTTCTAACGTATAAGGAGCCTATCTTTGGGACACATCTTCTTAGGAACTGCAGGAAAGGAAAGACGACACCCCAAACACCAAGAGAGATGTTTCTTCAGAGACAAAAACGACTCTGTTTGAACCTCCTACTGAGTTTACGACATCAGCTGATAGAGAACACGAGGTCAGATCTCAAGCAATCTCAGAAAAGACAACCAGGAACAGGGGAAATAAGCTGACCGTCCGAGTCAAAGGAACCTTCGACACAAAAGAGCCACGCACAATCTCTTTGCCTTGTTTGGAGCCAAAGACCAAAAGCAGCAAACACACAGATGCCGCTCTCCAAAGCAGATTCCAGGCGCATGGACCTAGCGGGGAGAACCTCCAGTCTGAGACCCTGCCAAGATCTACAAAATGCGAAAAATTGACAGGGACTTCATTGGAAAGACATCAGCCCAGGAGTCTGACTCAAAACGACAGACAGATAGCTGACGCGAGAAAGAGACCGCCAGTTGGTCAGCAGAAAGAGCTTGCCTCAACTTTCAAGACGAGCTATGAGGCCCATTCAGCAGCCCGACAAGCTCCTCGGTTACGACTCGGCAATGAATTTGGAATAGAAATTGAAAAGGAGAACATCGATAGTGGAAGCTGGCTTCATGTCAACGAACCATCAGAATATTGCTCTATTTGTAGGAATACTTTGGGTGACCTGTTTGGAGACATCCTGTGTTGCGCTGCCCCTGGGTGTTTGAATGCCAGGCACAGTCAATGTACAGACATGAGCCCATCTCAGAGACGCTTTCGAGGAGAATGGATTTGCACAGCTTGCAAAACCAAGCAGATGCAGAAACGAGAAGATTGTGAGGGAAAAGATTGTTTGAAGCCTCCTTCTGTGAAACTAGAGGATTGTGAGAGAAAAAATCATTTGCAGCCTCGTAAAGTGACTAGGAAAAGAATTATCGATGACTTGACTAACGACTCGGTCAATATAAAGAAGAAGAGCCGTTCTGTTGCTGGTTCTACGTCTGAAGCATGTAAAGCTGAACCTTGGTCAGATTTTGATTTCCTGGACTTTTGTGAGGGGGAGCCGCAAAAAATTCAGAAAATCCATGGAGCTCAGAGGGCTGGGATCAGTGAAATGCCTGACAAGTGGACATCCTTCTCATGCAATCCTCAAAGTGACAAGCAATACTCCTCAAAAAAGCCCGTCCACAATATTACAAGAACATTTGATAACAAAAGAACGGGTGGAGATCCTGGTGGAAATTATGTCAGCATGGATTCTGAGGAGGTTTCTCTCAGACTATACACTGAAAAGGAGAATGCACCAGAATGGGATCAGGAAAAAGACTTTGTTATATCATCTGGTAAGTGCCTGTGGTCATTTTAGCAAAACAAGTAGGCGTATTGTTTGCTTTTGTCAATTTCTATGTTAAACAAAATTGATAGAGCACATCATTAATAGTGCGAGACAGAGGCAAGCACCCTTGGCGATATGCAAGTTATCTCTTCGTGTTAAAATGACTACAAATAGGCTGCAATAAGGCCATTGTTGAAGAGTGGCAACTGTTCCGAGGGGAAATTATGCCAACATTCATAGAGTCCAATAGGTACAAAGCTAGCATTGCATCTGCTGTGACATAAAAAAGTGACGATGAAGGAGAAATTGTTTTTGTGGGTTTGTGCTGATGTTCCATTTGTTTGGCGGAGATTGATGACAGGACGCTCAGGAAATGAGCAGGTTGTATCTACTGTCAAAACAGAGCCTGGCATCGACAAATTGTCACCGAGGTAACACAGACACTTATATTGGAGATTTATGCGGGAAAAGAAAGAAGAATTTCACCACAAAAAAAGTGGCTCCAGTGTTCGCCAGTTCGTTTCTTCTGTTTTAGAGTTGCCAGAAGTTTGCCTCGAAGTTGATACAGAGACGGGAAAAAATCTCAACGTGTTAACGCTAAAATTCCCATTTCAGAATGATTAACATTATGTTTTCAGGAGAATTGGTACAAAAAAAATGGATGGATTTGTAAAATATGCAGGCATCCGCACCGCTCGTCTACCTTTTGAAAATATTGCTGTCTAATGTTATGTTTTAACACAACTTGATTGCTCTGAGCAACTTTTGAGTTTTTCTTCTTACAGAATTAACATCGAGAGCTCTGAGAGGTCCGCCAAGAAAGGAGGTCGGAGACAAACTAAACCCTGGACTCTTCGAGAAGAGACTGCTTTACAAGTAAGTTTCTAGACAACTTTGGGTTGACCATGTATGGAAAGCTTCGACCTCATGACCTCATCTCATCAAAGTGCCAAATCCTTCACTAAAGGGAGGATATAAATTCAAAAAGAACCGCTGTCAAAGTCGGCAGTAATCTACTTCAAACATGAACAAGCAATTTGGAAAAGTAATAATGATGTAATATGGACAGCTTTGAAGCGCTTTTTTACTGCCATCTTCCTGCAAGCTACACCGTGAATCGTTATTTGAGTAAAAAAAATCATTAGCGTGGGGTTTATATTAGCGTTTTGTATTCCGATTTAGTTCTGAGTGACGTGACTGGTTCTAAACCGTTTAAAGAATTAGCGTTAAGAAAAAAAACAATTAGTGTCTTTAGGGGAAAAATTTAGAGGCACTGATATAGTGTCATTAACACTAACAACGATACGCAGTGTAGTTCATCAGCAGTTTTTCCTGTTGATGACGTTGGTGTGGTTCTTTTTGGGTATTCTGAGATTCTCGGTAAATATCCGATATTGTGTTTCAGGAAGAGCTTTGAAGCTCTTTCAGACAGCCATCTTCCTGCAAGCTCCATCGTGAATCGTTATTAAAGAAAGACGCGAGGTTTATATTAGTGGGTTACTAATTCTAATTCAGTTCTGGATGACATCTGATATTGTGTTTCAGGATGGCGTTTCGAAGTTTGGATTTTGCTGGCGTGAAATTTTGAATAATGCAAGGGATCGATTTCACAGCCAGCGCACCACAGTGGATCTCAAAGACAAATGGCGAAATATGTCAAAAAAACGATCTGCGAGGAAATGACGTATTACACTCAGATGAATATGGGCATGACTGCTCAAGAATAGTTCGCTGTTAAGAGAAGAAAAGGGGTAACCTATCTTTTGACTAACACAGCACGATTATCATGATGCGCCAGCCGGAATTGATTTTGTGTTATAACACTTTTTTGAAACGGACTAGACGAACTAGAGATTAACGGTACTGTAGTGAGCAAGAATAAGTGCTTGCTTTACTGTTTGAACAAGCGTTACAAATACGGTCATATTTCAGTAGCGTATAAGAAACCACATACAAATCGAGGTTGATGTGCCTGAGTTTCAACTTTAAAATTTGCTCGAAATGAAAAATGAAAAAAAAAGGAATTTAAAAAAATAAATGTATATATAATATTACTGCGTCAATTCAGGTGTTTGTGCATTTAGACACACATGAATGTCCCAGCGTCTGTTTTGTATTATTATTCTGGGCAATTTGCATTGCTAGTAAACCTTAAGCAATCACAGAGGGGTTAACAAGGTCTGTCGAAGCTAGGGAAACATGTGCTGCATTTAACTTTTGTATAAAACTCTAAATAGCTCGAACTAAAAGGGTCCTGTGACTTGGGCCGCAAAAAGAATAAGTTTTTATTTGAGGTAGGTGAAGTAACCTACCAAAATTGTATCGACATGACCTTTATTGGCACCTTTTTCACTTCGTTAGGTAAATTCAATTTGGGCGCATCCTGTTCAAAATCTATCAGGTTATGCGCCAAGTTCCGATAAAATTCCGCACAGATCGGCGTATAGCTGTGATGGACAAGCTTTCACAAGCTTCACTTATGAAACGAAGTCAATGATGAACAGCGCAATTGAGAAGAGAAAGCTGATCACCACAACATGCGCCAAATTTAGAATTAGGGATGGGTGACCAATTCAAAATTTTAAAAATGAGAAAGGATAACTATATATCTCACGGGCATTGGAGTGCGGGAAAATAAGATTTCTTCCGGACGGGTGTGCGTCCCGATTCACAGGAGACCGTACAGGGTTTTGTCGCCAGCTAGGCACTCCCTTGCAAGGGTGTGCGAAATAAATCAAGCCGGAATAGTAGTACGACAAACTCCAAGGTTGGTTCGAGGAGTGCTTATTTCGTTCGCTTCGATTCGTAGATTTGTAAGTTCGGTTCGTAGTTTGATGGTACAAAAAGCAGGAAAAGTGGTGATTTCTGCCCTTTGCGGTGATCATCGCAAAAAAAGAACAACCACAGGCGCTATTACACCACAGTGCTATAGTATATGCCACCAAAACCTGAGAGCATCCGAAGACTTGGAGCTTCCCAAAACTTAAGCTGGCCACATGCCTAAAACATGAAACATGCCTACAACTGACGCACGATATCTTTTGAAACATGCCTAGAATTGACTAACGTTAAAAAGCAGAGATATCTCTTTTTCTGTATGATACCCTTAGACAGCGAAGGTGGGAAAATCTATTTATTTATCCCAACATCCGGTAGATATGTACGGAACCCGGTGGAGTATTTCGGGAGGGAAAAACTAAACTTTGGGGCATCGGAAACATCAAAATTTCTAAAAGAAAATGATGGTACATCGAAAACTTTAGTCCATGCAAATTTAGAAACGGTGATACATTGGAGACTTTGGAAAATTAATTTTAAGACATTGGTCAACACCTAAAGGATGAGAGAATGGAAGGGGGGAATGAAGACGATGGCAAATGTCTATAAGAACATCTAAGAAATTGTGGATGGTATATTAAGAGAACCTTATTTGAGACAATTGTGGAGAGATATCTAATAAAGATTTTTATAAAGGAGGATTTTGGTTTTCCATCTCACATGGAATCGAATTCATGGAAAGAGAATGGTAACGAGAATAAAAAATAGTGCAGATGGGAACCTTAAGTGACCTATAATCAAATTTTCTAAAAGGAAATGATGGTACATCGAAAACTTTAGTCCATGCAAATTTAGAAACGGTGATACGTTGGAGACTTTGGAAAATTAAATTTAAGAAATTGGTCGACATCTAAAGGATGAGAGAATGGAAGGGGGAAAGGAAGACGATGGCAAATGTCTATAAGGATGGTATATTAAGAGAACCTTATTTGAGACAATTGTGGAGAGATATCTAATAAAGATTTTATAAAGGAGGATTTGGGTTTTCCATCTCACATGGAATCGAATTCATGGAAAGAGAATGGTAACGAGAATCAAAAATAGTGCGGATGGGAACCTCAAGTGACCTATAATAAATGTTCACATAGGTGTATGATAATACTGGAAAGAAAATCGAGATTCAAGATTCAGTCCTTGAAAATTCCGTGGATAATATCAAGGAATATACCTGTCTAACTCTGGCGCCGACAGTCGAGATTCAATCGATAGCTTTGGTTGGCGCATATGTGTTCCGAACATTTTTTCACATAACAAAATCGGACGTCATGAAAAAATCAAAATGCAAGTATTTATCTCTTTTCCCACCCTTTCTCATTATCGGGGCAATTTACATATTGTAATATAACGGTAACCGGTAATATACGACCTTCAAATTACTACTTACGACCTGCTAAACAACACCTGTTAAAGTTCATTTTCGTCACATACTACATGTTGTAGTTAGGTTTTGCTCTAGATTCTTGTAATTTTGAAGATTGTCTGTACATTCTGGTTAAGGAGTTCATACGATTAGAATTAACGTTTGGATTTCGGACTACAAGGAGTAAATCGTTGTTTTGGGAACCGTTTTCACCAAAAATAATTAAAAATCTTTTTACCACTCTACCCTCATCACTAAGGAATTTGCCATGAAAATGGTGATTTCAGTAGATGTTTGCCCAACATAATTAAGTTTCAATTCTTCCTCGTAGATTCTCAACGAACAGTCTACTCATACGGTTGGAACTCGAGAAAGAACATTGAACCAAAACGTATTATATAATAGAACTTTATTTTAGCCTTACACTTTTTATAACAGTATCGGTTGGTGTCTACATCAACAAACTTTGCAAAATTAAATACAATCGACATGAACTCATGTTTTCACTAAAACGAAATTCAATTATCGAAATAAGAAACTTAAAAAAATTAAAATTAGCTTGAAAAGGGAAAAGAACTACATTTACATTGAAAGTCAGTGTAACATTCCTCACTATATGCTACATTTCTGTTATGAAACCCGGAAGCTAAAACCTACAAATGATAATTTCGAACAGTTTCCATTTTTCAAAAACAGATTACACTTGCTGTCTAAAAACAAATTTCCGCCAAAAAAGAAAAGTTTTAAGTATCGGGCATCCGTTTTTTGTATACCCAAACCTTTCCAAAATAGTAACTTTTCGTGTAAATCATAACTTCATTAATCAAAACGGAAAGCGAAACAAACGAATGTAGTACTATATCGAAAAAAAAATAAAGAATAAACTAATCCTCAAAAAGGGTCAATTCGTAGCAATATTTTCTTGCTCAATTTTTTCCGCATGTCTTTCTTTTCTTGTCGGAAAAATATAAATCGAATCATAATCGTGATCTTCTAGAATTGCTTGAAATTCAAATTTGTAATTATCGACGACCATCTTCAAAAGATCCTCTTTCGGAACGTAGTGGGAGCTTTTCCGCGCCTCTCTATAGATTCGGGAGTGGGAGAGTGGGAGAAGTGTGGGAGGGTGTGAGAGAGAGAGAGAGGTCCAGGGAAAAAGAGAGGGAGAGGGAGAGGGAAAGGGAGAGATGGAAAAAATAAGTTTAGGATGGTTTTAAAATGGGTCAACATGTCAGGAGATCTTAAGCTTTTAGGTTTTTTCAGGGTTTGAGGTAGTCAAATTTTGGACTGAAAATAAACAAACATTGGACTGAAAAAAAAGACAAAAAAAAAAGAAAAAAACAAGGAAAAGAAAACAAGAAAAGGAAAGAACAAAAAAAGGAAAAAAAAGAAAAGAAAGAAAAAGGAAAGGGAAATACCTTCGGTTCCGTCTGTCCTTGTGGCTTTGCTTCCTCCGTCATCACATCGATGCAGGAGGATGACAATTTGAGACCATATTCCAAACTAAAAAACAACAAAAAAACAAAAAAAAAGGGAAAAGAAGTTAGAATGTCAAATAGAATGCGACAAGACTGTTTTAGTTATATTCCAAACAAAAAAAACAAAAAAAAGGGGGTGGGAAAGTTAAGAGGTTGGATAGAATGAGACAAAATTGTTTTAGTTTTGTGAATATGAGACAAAAAAGTTGTTACAGTTTTGTCAGAAGGAGACAATGTTGTTTTAGTTTTGTTAGAATGAGACAAAATTTGTTTTCCTTTTGTGACTATGAGACAAAAAAAAAGCAGTTTTGTCATAAGAGGATAAAGTTGTTTTGCAAACAATTTTGCCAGACGGAAAAAAAAAAACCATTTGATATAGAATGAGACAAATGTGCTTTACATGTTATTAAAACAAAATAATTTCCACATAATTTCGTTATAATCTCATCTAAATCTCATCTTAATTTCACCACGATTCTGTTTAAAAAAGACGTGATAGACAGAAAAAAAAGGACGTTTCTGAAAAAAAAACAATCACCGTTATCGAAAAAAGGACATACATGTATATATATATATAACGTTTTGTTGAAATAGG
>JBBHKE010002038.1:0-22939 GCA_037447655.1 Zygnema cylindricum | reverse complement strand
GAGAGAGAGAGAGAGAGAGAGAGAGAGAGAGAGAGAGAGAGAGAGAGAGAGAGAGAGAGAGAGAGAGAGAGAGAAAGAGGGGGGGGGAGAGAGAGAAGGGGGAGAAAGAGAGAGGGGGAGAGAGATAAAGGTTTTGAAACTTACGGGTGGGGTCGAGGGAGTAAGAGGAGAGATCCACTTTCTCCATTTCATAGCAAGCCACATTACTTTGGAGCATAACCTATAACAAATAAAAACAATAATAAATAAGTAAATAAATAAAAGAGGAACAAAAATAAAAGAACTGACCACCTTTAAAACTTAGAAAAACATAAAAAGGAAATAAACACTGAATCGAAAAAAGGTCAAAACAGCCAAGTTAGTCCAATTAAAAAGGTTTCCTAACTATGTTTATATATAAATATATGTATATATATACATAAAAATTAAAAATTATATAATTTTACGCTTCGACCTTTACAAAAATTTTGTGGGAACAGAACGTTAAAACGTACAAAAAAGGAATAAATAAATAAAATTAACAAAAAAAAAAAATAGCCCTTACCATATTCAAAACTTTTCGGTTTTCCAAAGATCGTAAAATTTTCTTGTCTTCCTCCATCCCTTTATTCCAAGCTGCAAGAGCTGTTTCATCCTGCAAAAAACAAAAAAAAATGATAAATAATTAAACAAGAAGAAAATGGAATAAATAAAAAGGCATGTTTTCATATTATCGAACAGCTTTTAGGGTTTATTAAACAACTTTAACTTTAATTTTTAAATCTTCAGTATTAAAAAAAGTTCAAAAAAAAAAAAAAAAAAAAAAAAAACGTACCGAAGGAGCTTTTATGGTAATGGAGGATGGAAAGAGTTGAGCGATAAACTCCTCAGCATTCTGAAAGAAAAAAAATACAACAACAATAATAAACAAATAAATTAAATTAAATTAAGTTAAAAAGACACATTTCGGATAGAACGCTTAAGAAAAACAGAAAAAGAAAAACATGTATACACATATACATACATACATACATACATACACACAAACATACATATATATACATATTTATTTTCAATTTTATAAGACCCATTTACGCACCTTGTGTTCGCATTTTTTGCAAGTCACATTTGAACCGATGATAAAAACTTTTCCGGTTAATTCTTTCATCTTTTGACAAAATTTTGAGGCCATTTCTGTTTCAAAAACATGTTGAATGTCGCGAATAAAACAAATAATTGGACCGCTTTTCGCCTCTACTGTCAAAACCTGCAAAAAAAAAAAAAGTTAAAAAGATTGCTTCAATTCCTCACTTTTTTAACCACATTTCTTCCTCTCCTCCGAAAGCGGCTAAAGGAAATATATAAAAAGTTAGATAATAAAAAAATTAGCATTCTTGGCTCCTACATGTTAAATAGAGTAAAAAAAATGAAAAAAATAAAAAATAGTAAAACTAGTCAAAATAGTCGGAAATAAAAATAGTGACAGTTTCCATATCTACTTGAAAGAAAAAATAAAAAGGTCAGAATAGTAATATTACATATATCTTACTGATAAAAAAAGACCCTTTTTTTTATCGGAAAATAAACTGATAAGGACTAAATTAAAATTATAATCCACATTTTTTGTTTTTTTTATGAAAAGCTGATTTGAATAGTAAAAGCAATAATCATTATTAAAAAGAGTAAAGTTTCAAGGCTATAAATTATTAAATAAATAAACACATCATTTTATAAACTATTTTATGGATTACTCCATTGATATTATCGATTTATGGATTATTGAATGAATTAATGTATGATTCATGGATAAAAATATGGATTTATGGATAAATTTATGGATTTATGGATTATTTTATGCAGTAATTTACGAATTATCTGATAGGTTACTTTTAAAAATGATTGCATGGATTATTTTATAGATCATTTTATGGATTAATTTTACGAATTGTTTTATAAACTACTTTATGGCTCATTTTATGGATTGTTTTATGGATTGAATTAACAGGTAAAATTTAAAATTGGATGGATTGTTTTCAGAATTATTGAAAGAATTATATTATGAATCGTTAAAAGAAAGAAAAGAAAATCCATAATCCTCACCTCCACCAGAGCCTCAATGACGTCAGCAGAAGCTCGGGCAACTGCAGAAACCAAAAAAAAAAAGCAAAAGCTTAAAAAAAAATTATGATCAAGAGAACATTAATTAGGCCATACATAATTAAGTACAGTAATTAATCAATTAATTAAGTAATACGTTTCTACAAAAATATAGTCATCATCTGCGTACATTTAAGTGATTATTATTTTTTTTCAGGCTTTTGTCATCCACACTAATGAAGGTTTTCAAAAGCGGAGAAGAGAGAGAGAGAGAGAGAGAGAGAGAGAGAGAGAGAGAGAGAGAGAGAGAGAGAGAGAGAGAGAGAAAGAGAGAGAAAGAGGGGAGGGAAAAAGAGGGGAGGGAAAAGAGGGAGAGAGGGGGGGAAAGAGAGAGAGAGGGGGAGGGAATGGAAGGGTTCAATTTATCTGATTGAAAATGGAATGGACGAGCTGAAATGGAACTTTTAATCATTAAAGAAAAAAAAAAAGACCAAAGGTCAAACAAAATGAATCTAAAATCAAACAGTGATCTCGCATTGTAAGTAGGAATAAACTAAAAAAAAAAAAAAAAAATCCAGCAAAAAAAATCAGAAAAGGTGTAAAAAAATCCAGAAAAAAAATAGAAAAATGGGAAAATCAAAAACAAACAAAATAATAATAATGAAAGAAAATAGAAACTACCTGGGCCACCATCTGGCTGATATCGATCAACAGTATTTTCGCCCCATAGTGGGAGGCCAGCCCCTTGGCCAGAGCCTCCTGGTACAGCTCACTGCCTGGAATACGACAAAATACACAAAAAGACAAAATAAAATCAAGTTGAATTAAATTGAATTCAGGAAATAAATGGCTTGATTTAAACAGTGAATTAAAGCATTGAATGAATGATAAGATCAAACATGGCTGACAAGAAATGGAATGGGGGAGGACATGGAGGGAAAGAGGGAGGAAGGGGAAGGGGGGGAAGAGGGAAGGACGGAGGGTGGAATGGAATGGAGGGGGTGGAGACAGAGGGAGTGGAGGGTGAGAGAGAGAGAGAGAGAGGATAGAAAGAGGGAGGGGGAGATAGAGAGGAGGAAAGAGGAGAAAGTGGAGAGAGAGAGAGAAAGAGAGAGAGAGAGGAAAATGGAAAATGGGAAAAAGATAATAAACAATAGATAAAAAACACAAAAAACATATTTGGATGGTTATTATAACGCAGAGGGACTGGAAACCAAAAAAAGAAAGGGGAAGGGAAGTGAATGAAGAAGAGAAGACACAAGACAGGAGGAGGAGGAGGAGGAGGAGGAGGAGGAGGAGGAGGAAGGGAATGGAGGTGGAGAGTGCTGCGAAGGTTTTTTTTTTTAGGTATTTCAAGGGGATTTGATGGGAGGAAAAATTGATGGGAAAAAAATTGTAAATGAATTTATCTAAAATGATCAAGATAGATAATAAAAAGAGAGATGGAGAGGGAGAGAGGGGGAAGTTTATTCATTTTTTGCCAAGCTTTCCTGAAGTTTTTGGTCATTCCTTGCCAGTTTTTTATCAATCTGTTCCTAATTTTTTGTCAATTTATTATCATTTTCTTATCAATTTTGTTATCATTAAATTTGTTAGTTTTCTATCAATTGTCATTTTTTGTCATTTTTGGTTAATTTTTGAAACTTTTAACAGCTTCAAAAAATGACAGGAGTGAAATCGCACAATTTGCAATATCACAGTTGAATTTAAAAAAATAAAATGGTAGTTGTTTTAAAACTATTTTCATTTTTTTTTTATTAAACTATTTGATCTGATATTTCATATGTTCAGCGATCTACATTCTGAATTATTTCAACATCTTCAAAAAAATAACAATAAAAATAAATAATATGATAAATTTTACCATTTGTAAAAATAGAGAAATTCCACTTAGACAATATTACATGAACCAATGCAGCCAATCATAAGTATTTCTTTTTTGCAGAATTAAAATAATAATAATAATAATAATTTTTTTTTTGACGCTGAACTTTTCATATTGTTGCCTAAAATTGCCAAAAAATATAAAAAAAAAAAATGGACAGCGCAATTGTTAAAAAATCACAAAAAAACTGTCAATACAAATTGCCAGCGATTCAGCCATATCTACTTCAACAATATTTAAATTAAATAGCACATATTACAACAATAATAAGAAATAAACAAATAAATGCATATATGTGTCTTACTCGAGAAAATACGGAAATTCGGTAAACGTAACCGAATTTTCCTTCGCCTCCATCAACTCTTTTCGGATGGTAACCTTCCATGTTTGTCGTTTTGCGCTTCTGCTGCCACCTTTCCACAGATTCTTATTTTTGTCGTTTTTCTGATCACAAGCGACAAAAATTGCTCCTGCCACGGCAGCAAGAGAAACCGCCGCCACACACTGGACCAGTACGGAACTTTGGCTGGACTCGGAGAGAGACATAGTCGAAGAAAAAGGGGGAGAGAGGAGAGAGAGAGAGAGGGAGGAGAGGGAGGAGAGGGAGGAGAGGGAGGAGAGGGAGGAGAGGGAGGAGAGGGAGGAGAGGGAGGAGAGGGAGGAAAATGAAGGATAGAGAACAGATCCTTCTTGTCTGATTCTGAATTTCAATAAAACAAAAGTAAAAAACTAGAAATCGGAGGGAGGGAGGGAAGGAGGGAGGGAGGGAGGGAGGGAGAGAGACAGAGAGAGAGAGAGAGAGATAGAAAGAAAGAAAACAGTGTTTTCTGATTCTGTAAGGACAGATCCTGAAGGAATAATAGACTCCTGGCGAGCAAAGAAGTAATACTACCTTAAAATGTAAAAAAAAGGTTAGAAAATCTACTAAGGAAAAGACTATTTTCTAGCTGACAGTCTATTTTTCCCTAAGGAAGGAACTGTCCTCTCCTTAGAAACTTTTTCCCTCCGGATTTTCTCCTTGCAGAACTTTTTCAGTTTTTCCCTCCGATTGGTCGACTCTCCGTTCGGCAGTTTAAAAAGGTGGCCCGGCCCGGCCGATGTAAAAGGCTAGAATGCTGCCAAAATTCCTGGAGTCACTGATTTCCGTACAATAGTTACGAATCAGGTGCGATCCGCACAAAACAGATAAAATTTTAAAATTCGATTCGTGACGGACGAAACAATTTGAACCATAAAAACAGCTGCCAAATGAATATTTTTTTTTAGATTTCGGCTCGTTGAAGGATTTTGTTTTTTTTGTGATAGTACATTAAAGGTACAGAGAAAGTCCAAGGCTAAATGCACTTTTTAGGTACTTCTGGCGTAAGTTTATACGAAGATGTACTTATTTGGAATTTTGCTTATTATAATATTTAGTGCGTACTGATGGTGGTGAGAAGTACTGTACCGAATGCAAGTTGACCGTATTTAACTGTGGATCCTTGGTTGTACCTGCAATTGGCTTTCCTTCGGCTGATAAATGACAGTAAATGCAATGAAGGAAAGGAGGCAGTTGGAAACCGTCCGATCAAACAAAACACTATTTTAGACCGTTGGATTATAATTTGATGCGTCTGAACTGTGAACTTTGGCTGTGGACTTCCAAGTCGGTGGGATAGTTGTCACGTGAGCATTTCGACCGACATCTATTAATGATGGGCGGTGTGCACGTCCTGTCACAGACTTTATTTGAAGCGTTTCAGGAATATCCAGGGTAGGTCGTTGGCTACTTTAACATTAATTTTTTGTAAGGCTGCCCGCGATGGGCAACAGAAGCATTGATCGGAAAAAATATCCGTTGCCCAGCATTATCCTTATTGGAGTTAGTGAATTTATTAGCATTAAACATTTTGTAAAATAGAAGTAGCAAATTCTAAATTACGTCCAGTCTCTTATATAACATATTATGCAGCTGCCCGGAATATCTGCCCTCTCGTTAGTCTTTAAATTTTAATTTTCACTGCCCGCGGTAATAAGTTTAGCAGAATCCTGGCTCCTACGGTTTTGATATTTTGAGTGGTTGGAAGGGCGGCAGAAACTGGACTTTGGTCTGTGCACCAAAAATCGACTTTGATCTGAAATTGGATTTCTGGGCAGGCGACAAAGGCTGGCCAGCAAAGCTGGATTGTCGGTTTCGAACCGGAGCCACAAATTCTATGAAAGGCAGAGGCAAGCCGACAAATTCCGTTCACAAGTTTCTGACGGCCACGTCTGACCGTCAGTGTCAAATACCGTCTCGGCAAAAAATGTATGGACTCTTTAGCCACGGTCTTTGCCGCGGAACCATCCGTTCCTTTAGTTTCAAAAGTAGGTGAAAGTAGGCCCATACAATATGCCTATTGTATGCAAAACATACAATATGAGTATATGACCTTAAGACCCATATTGTATTCAGACCTATTCGGACCAATTAAAACATTCGTACCAAATATTGGACCAATTAAAACATTCGGACCTAAAAAATTTATTTACACCGTCAGATTGTAGCGATCGGACGGTCTCTGATCAAAGTAGTGATCTAAGAAGATCACATGAAAAGCCCATAACACAACTTACGATAAAGGCGCCGACCAAAGGCCAACCAGAAAAACGCCTCACATGTTATTGACGGCTATAGTGTGCCGGCAAGAAAAAATGTAGCCGGAGCGGCATGTAAACGTGGACTGACCGATCGGGCGTGTTCACATTCTATTGAGATGTTCGAGGATTCTGAACAGATCTGCCAAATCTTAAAAATGCCAGAACTGACAGGTGGTTTTTTGTCGTTTTTCCAGCAGATCGGGAATACTTTTTGGACAACATTATGATTTGGCGGGATTCTTATCTTCAAGTTCAATTCCTGTCCAAAATAGGTGTTCCCACAGCCAACTAGGATCTAGTAAAAAATAGGGAACAAAATCTTTTCCACTGTACATTTGCTTGAAAAAATAAGAGTGGTCATTGGTGCATTATAAATGGTGGGTGGTTTTTCGCGTCGTTTTTGATACGCCAAAAATGTGGCTTTCCTGAAATAAAATCGCAATACACCGAATTTCTTGAAAAATCCGTGGCTCAAGTTTCCTTAACCGTTAGGACTTGCCAGGTGGATAAGTACACTGACTTTCAACTCTCCCAAACGGCTCCAGGTCGGTCGTCATCTGGACCGTCCATAATCACAGAAATCTTCCATTGGACAAAAGCTGAAAAAATTGGCCGTCAGCGGAAATCCCGTGGCACGACGTCGCGACAAACGTTGATGACGACGTCAAATAAGTTGATTTTTAAATTCCGTGTTCACACTGAGTTTTGGATATTACTATGGGCCTATGGCTACTCCAGTGTTTTGGTATAAACTGATACCCCCAAAAGCTAAAACGACTAAAAGGCTGTTTGAACTTTTTAACTCCCAGTTAAACCTTTTCCCTAGGTAAAACTCGGATTTTTTAAATATAATGGTTTAGAATAAGTACCTCCAAGCTTATATAACTATTTGATTTTCTTTTTTTTTAATGTTGTTATTAGTTACGTCACGAAATTGAGCCAAAATTGTTTGAAACTTTGAGCTCCTAACTGCAAAATTCTTCTTGCTTAAACCACCAAACATATTTTTTGGATGTATACCGTTAGTTAAGGTTGCATCTATTTCTTTCTATAATATGTACTCTTGGTATTTCTAAGCCAAAAATTGTATATTGCTATTCAATTATTCACTCAATACGTGTACTATATGTATTTTGTACACCCTTAAAATGTATGGCATTCTCATACTTTATAAATATACGATTTACAGTACTTTGAAGACAAACCTTGTCACAAAATTTAAATTAAGAAATTGAGGCAACCTTTTCACTTGAGCTAAAACTAGGTTTTGTCTTTAGGCATTGAAACAATAAAACAAATTGGCCAAAACACTAACTAGACCCACGTGTGTGAATTTCAAGGTGCAGGAAGAGTTTGTGATGGACAAGGGTGTCAAAATAACAAATCCGATGTGGGCCAGAGTCAAGAAAAGGTGTGGACACAGAACAAGCCATGTGGACAAAATTTCATGCCACGACATTTCATCCGAGAACAAACGGTCTCATAAAATAAGTTAAATGTGATATTGGAATAACTATCTAAGGCATTCGTAAGCCCTTACCATGATGTTTAAAACTATTTTTTGTCGTATGTTTTGTATCAACATAAAAGTATATATCATTGAAACGTTACACATACACAACTTCACTTTTATTTTGGTCAACGTCTCCTAAACCTTTTTGCAGTTGCCATGTGAATACGGGGACATTTTAGGACGGTTGCTCCCTTATAAAAGGATTTTCTTACCCTCATAGGTTCCCTTTACGACATGTACTTTCCTTATTTTATTCCACCAAATAAAGAAAAAAAAATCACCATAGACCACTTAGATCTAGAACCTTAAATCTCATCATACAATAATTATTTTTTATATACGTAATGCAGAATAGACAACATTTATTTTCGAAATACATTTATTCAATTTGAGTACAAGGAACATGGTTGTTAAAGACTAGTTGAGGTGTTATGGACTATAAAACTTAAGATGGACAATATAATATTAGAGGTTATACTTTTAGGCGATATCAAAAATTATGGTACATATTACTCATACAATCAAACAGTGTAAAGCCACACTATATAGATTGTAGAATATTGTTCACTTGTTTATATCGTAGGAGTCAAGGACGTGAATCTAGATGGTAAAATGTGATTTACTTATAGGATTTTGGAAATATACGCAATAATATAATATAATTACCTTATAGCACTAAGACACAGTCACCTGATTAACGTTTGGGTGAGGAGGATATTCAACTTATATGTTTGGCGATGTCAAGACCCCTATAAATTAGTAAATTAGGGATATTTCAAAATAATATATACACTTTAAAATATAATCACAAATACGAGTTGGATCCATCTAACATTTCATACATAAACCTAATTGTCCATTTACAAATCAATGCCAAAATGCAAAAAACAAAAAACAAATTACAAAAAATCATACATTTTTCAAGTGTCGACGTACAATTACACTACTTCAGGAAATAATAATGTGGTTTGGTACATTTTGATCAATGTTGAAACGATTTTCCATAAGGAGGTGCCAGTAATTGTACGGACACATTTACTGATACTAACCATGAGTCGCCATCAGGTGGTGCTTGTAAAATCACCATGTGTGTTTCTGTTTTGCCTAATAGTAGGCTAAACTTTTGATATTGAGAATTGTAAAAGACTTGTCAAACCCTTGCGATTTGAATGTACAATTTGTACTTGTGTACTATTTCATTCTACATTTGCGTGCCATGTCATTGTACAACCGAAATCCCCTTCTCTTAGCATACGCTCTGTCATTTTTAATAATTGCTTTTTCAGCCTTTGTCTTGTCGAAACGAAATCTCTCTTTCTTTTATAAGGACGGGTGCCCATGTAATCGGTACGTTTAAGAAGTATTCTGGATTTTAGTGAAGATTCTCCGTACTACTTTTCAGAGCGTTCCAATGTGCGTAAAATGAAATCGGAAATTTAACATGTGACGATTGTAGACGTGGGTACAACTTGTGACGTTTAAAGACAACCATGAAACGTCGGATTAATTGGTGACGTCTACCAAAAAAGTGACGGTTGTAGACGTCAAGTGATTTGTGACATTGTAGATGAATAATGTTTTGTGACAATATCGCGCTCAACTGTGACAACATCGATGTCATAAATTCAAGAACTTTTCGCCATGGCTTCCTGATATCGTTTTCCCGACTTTTCTCACTCGACTTGCTATAAAAATATGTACAAAGATAGTCAAAGGTATTATTTTTCAAAGCTCTTTCATTTCATACCAGTGTTGTTGTGTTTCATTGCAAATTTGTGATATGAAACCGATAGTGTGAGAGAGAGAGCAAAAAGAGATTACAACGTTAACTTCTACAAAGGACCAATGAATGAAAGTGGAGGTCCGAGACCCCTGCAATTTTTATCCGTACATTAGCGTGACGAGCAAAGGAAAAAAATAGCTAGTACTCTCCCTCGTGCTAAATTTGTCTCAGGGTGTGTGCCCATGTGTTCAAGGGTTTTTTCCCGTCGTTTTCACAGAAAATGGGTCTTGCAACGAGAAAATATTACGTCGTACGAAAAGTGGGCAAGAACCAAAGTACATTTTGCGTCATGTTTGAGCTTGGACAATATGTCATTTTGGCGTTATTATCATCGCGACCCACTTCCACGTCACGCTAGCTCATCTTCACACTTGTACTGGAATCAAATTGCGACCTGATTTTAACCAAAATAGCACCCTATCGACGAATAGAAAGTCGGTATTGCACGCGTAAAACGTATTCGAAAAAGTTTGAACGAGGGAGAGTACACGCTATTTTTTTCCCTGCTCGTCACGCCCATGTACCAACAAAAATGAAAAGCAACTACGGAAAAAAATTCGTTGGGGTCTTGGAGTTCCACTTTCATTCATGAGTCCTTTGCAAAAATTTACCACGTCCTCGTTTCTCCCCATCTTTCTCATTCGACCGCTCTTCTTTCACTCATCTCTAAATGAAATGCAGCAAAATAGTATCAAATGAATATATATATATATATATATATATATATATATATATATATATATATATATATATATATATATATATATATATATATATATATATATATATATATATATATATATATATATATATATATATATATATATATATATATATATATTTATATATTTATACATATTTTTGGTCTCAGTTTGATGGCATATCGAATGATAAAAGGTAAGAAAAAGAAATCGGGAAGCCATGGCGAAAGTTTACGTGCTGATAACGTCACAAGGTAGCATGACTTCGCAATGTCACAAAACCCTAAACATCTACAATGTCACAAAAAACTCGACGTCTACAACCGTCGCCGTTTTTGTAGACCTCACTAATTTTAGGAAGTTTCGCGGTCGTCTACATTTTGTTTCGTACTATCGTAGGCTGTTGCACATTTTGTAGACGTCTACAACTGTCACATATTTGAAGTAATGAAGGCGCAAGTAATGACTGACAAAGGAACACTTTGAAAAGTACACCGTAAAATCTGCGCTAAAATCCAAAGTAACATTTCAAAGTTTCGGTTACATGGGCACACACCCTTACTCGTGTGGCTCGTGCGTGGACCTTTTTCCATTCGTTGTTCAATTGATACTTTAAGTAAAATCACCTCGCGAGGTGATTTTCGATAAAAAAAATTGATGAGCAAGATTTGCGTGCCCGATGGTCGATAAGATGAAAACGACAAAATGAGTACATAAAACGACAATCATGGAGTACATTCAAAGTAGAGAGTTTCATTTTTTGTATTGTGGTAAAAGTAAAGGTACGCCCCCATGTAAGCGATACTTTGAAAAAGTACTTTGGACTGTAGTGAAGTGTTCCGTACTACTTTGAAAAGCGTCCCTATGTGCGAAAATGAAATCGGAACTTTGACATGTGACGGTTGTAGACGTAGGTACAACTTTGTGACGGTTGACGATGACTGCGAAATTGGTGACGCCAACAAAAACAGCGACAGTTGTAGACGTCTACATTTTTGTAATTTTGTGACATGGCAGATGATTAGGGTTTCGTAACATTGTGACGTCACACTCACTTGTGACGTCACAGATTCAAGAACTTTCGGCCATGGATACCCGATTTTTTAAAGAACTGATTTCTTTGTACGGCTAAAGTTTTTCTCGTACGGAATTGAGTTTTAGGTGAAAACGACAGATTAAAGTCGATACTTTAATACATGGAGACGTACCCTAATTCTTTTCATACGGCAAAAGATTATCTCGTTGAGGACTGAATTTTGGAGGAAAACGACAGAGAAAAGTCGATACTTTGATACATGGGTACACCCCCTAAATCCCGCAAAGGGTTTTGGATGGATTTTGTTGGATTAGTGTCCACCTTGGCACATGGTGTTGGCCACGTGGGCAATGATCATTGGTTAAGCAGGAATCCACAACATCCATGTGTACGGATTTACGCGGTCTGTAGATGGTTGCCGTCCTCCTCGAGGACAGTTGAGGACGTTAGCAATCTACAGTGCCAGAGCCATTGCTTCGTGGATGGGGATCCAAAAATAATCGAAGGGTCGATCTTTGCGCTTGTACCTTGTAGCCTTGGATAATCTTGGTTTGATCTCCTGTAATATGTTTCTCAAGAAACAGCAAAAAAACAAAAAACAAAAAGGCGCGTTTAGTACGTAAACGTACGAGATATTGTAAACAACACAGTAAATCACTATTATTGTTTCTAACTCTAATTTCGCTCCCCTAAATATTGACACTCGAAGCAAAAATAGAATCAATAGTTATTTCGGGACGTTTTGCCTACAGAATCTGGTGCTCGGGGCTTTGATATGTTTTTTCGACTATGTTCTCTTATTGCGGCCGACATTGTCCCTTCTCGAATTTGCGATCTCCTCACAGCGTCCCGCCTCGTAGCTGTTTCCAAACCCAATGGGGGAATCCGTCCTATTGCAGTTGGCGAGGTATTGTACTGATTGGTGGCCCGTGCGATCTGCATCCAGCTCCAGCCCGCTTTTCATGATTATTTCTCTCCTCATCAATTCGGAGTGGCAACCCCGGAGGGTTGTGAGGCCGTGGTCCACGGGATCCGGTCCTCCAAGTGGATGTTTCTAATGCCTTTAATACAGTGGATCGGAATGCCATTTTTTCGGAGCTTATGGCTGCACCTTCCCCTGATTGTCCAGATATTTCCTTTTGTGAGAGCCTTTTATTCTCTGAGCAGTAGCCTCTTTTTCTCCACTGATGATGATTTGCTCCCACTTTCCTCCACGACTGGCACTCGTCAGGGCGATCCTCTTGGGGGCCCTTTGTTTGCCCTAGCCCATTACCGTGCTCTCCGAGCTTCCACTGCTGCTTACCCTTCTTTCCTCTTCCCCTCAGTTGCCGATGACACACACAGTATTGGTCCTCTAGACCAAGTTATACCAGCTTATAACTTTTTTAAGGCTCGGTTGGCTGAACTCAATCTTTTGGTCCAGCCCTCGAAGTGTGTTGTTTGGTCCCCACGTCCTATTCATCCTCCTTTCACTCCCCCTTTTCCTTATGAAGGCATTCGTGTGTTGGGTTGCCCGCTTGGTTCCGATCCATATATCACGAAATTCCTCGATTTCGCTCTTCAGACAGATTTGTCCCATGTGGACGACCTTCCTCACCTTTCTGATCACCAGGTGGCCTTTGCTTTTTTGACACGATGTATCCCCCACCGGCCCTCCTACATTACTCGCACTTCCCCTCCCACCCCATCCTTTGTGTCCTCACTTTCTGCTTTCGACGATCGTCTTATGGATGTCCTCCACAGTTTGTTGGGCCGTGGAGCTTTTGATCGCGAGTCTGGGCCTGCTACACGCATTCAAGCCTCTCTTCCTGTCTCGGCTGGCGGTTTGGGTTTACTCTGGACGCGTGTGTTGCTCCAGCCGCCTATTTGGGAAGGTGGTGCCTTGTTGCTTCCACTATTGTCTCTAGTTTTCTGGCTAGGGACACTCCTATTCTTGCGGCTGTGGTTCCTCGTATTTCTGATGGTGAGCTAGCCTTCCAACGGTCCCTTTTGGATGCATCACGTTCTCTTAATCCTGCTGCTATCGAGGACATGCCGATGTTTTCCACTCTTGTTACGACATCAGTTGCGCGTGTTCAGGAATCCATTTCTGATCGGGTTGTCGCCACTATTAAATCTGAGCTTCTCGAGGCGCTTCCTTCCGATTCTTCGCGTGCACGCTTCCTGTCTTGTGGTGGACCTGGCTCTAGAGCTTGGCTATTGGCTGTCCCTATCTTATCTACTCTTCGTTTCACACCGGCTTAGTTCACGACGCCCCTTAGGTTCCAGCTTGGCCTCCCTCACCCACCTTTGCTTGGCTCACTCGTTTGCTCCTATGGCCACGTTCTTGAGCCCGACGGGGTCCATTTGCTTCGTTGCTCCCACGGGGGCGAGTTGATTCGGGCGCACGACGCGATTTGAGACACCATTGCTACTATCGCTTATGAGGGGGGATATTCTGTTCGTCGAGAGGTCTCTTACATTATTCCTTCGCGTCGGATTGACCTTGTATTACTTGATGGTGCGCGTCGTACATTTGGTGATATTGTTTTGGCGAACCCTACCTCAACTACGGTCGTCACCCAAGCGGCTCGGCATGTGGGAGTGGCCGCTCGTGACGCGGCTAAAAGGAAGGAGCGTGATTATGCCTGTCGCGACGCTATGGATGGCTTCATTCCGATGGCGGTCCAAATATTTGGTTGTGTGGGTGTGGCTTTGGACGAGTTTTTTCGTACTTGTGGTCGGTGCTCGTTCGAGAGGTGGGGACCTGGGAGCCCTTCTGTTTTAGTCCTTACTTCCTTTTTTTCGTCAACGTTTTTCCGTGGCTCTACAACGGGTGTTTGCTTCTATATTACTTGTATCGTCTGTTGCCGTTATGGATCGACGGCGTGTTCCGGAACTTCCTCGTGCTCCTCTTTGATTCGGGGACTTACGTGGTTGCTTTCCGTAGATATTTAGTTATGTTGGTGTTAGTTTTTTCCTTTGATGTTTTGTTTGTTGGGTTTTTCTTTAAAGGGTGATTTCGATTTCCATGCCATTTTTTTTTGTATTTTCGTCGGTTTTGCCTTGATTTTCCACTTTTTTTATTCTGTAGTCATGTGGTTTTTTCAGTTTTTGCAATGCTACTTCCTTTTGTTCCTATGGACTCAGATGGTTTACCATCGCGCTTTTTAATAAAGTTGGCCCATTTGATTTTATTTTTAGGTACAATTTATGAATTTAATCACTGTCAGCTACTCTAATCTGGACAGTTTCTAAATTGTGTACTGGTACTAAAGTGTCAGTCCACACTTGGACTGATCGTTATTTGGTACAATTGTACAGAATAAGTGTCAGATACAGCGCTGACACCGAAAGTGACTGCGTCGACACGGGAAAGCGCGCTCAGATTACATTCATAGTAACAAAGACGGGGAAATATCGTGCGAAACTGTTCTCACATGTTCAAACGTCGACTGTGTGGACACAGGCTATACAGGCTACAATATAGGAATGCGTATCCAAATTAGTGTTAGATTTTTAAATTAGCGTTAATTTTCGCTGTCGTTACACTCTTGAACCCAAAATTGAGGTAACTAACACTATTTTTTTCCTTTACTCCACTAATGCATCTACACTATTAGCTATTCACCGTGTGCGCCACTTTTTCACTGATAGAATCGCACCAAAAGGCACGTGGAAAATAAGTACGGTTCGAAAGTACGATACCGTGGCCTCTAAAAGTACACGAAATGCTGTTTGTCTATTTGTCAGTTTCCCCTGGATAAAAGTTTCATCCAACGGCAAGCCTTCAAAAAGCTTTCCGTACAACAAAGGGCGTTCACCTGGTACCGGACCAAACCCTATTTATTGCCCGAATTATTGGCATGCATGGCGAATATATAATTGTGCCCTGACATGCGCCATTTTTCCCTAAAATGCCGAATAGAACTACAATGATTAAAAGACATAGCACTGAATCAAAGGGTAACCCTCTTTGTAAACCAACAGTCCCATAGATTAATTAAAAAAAAATAAAAATAAAAAATGCAACAAACATTTCAATCAGGTAAACAAATACGCGTAACCGGAAAACACAGTAAACTAATCGTCAAAAAAGCAAAGACATTATAATCGTCTCCCTTCAGCCACAAACGACAAAAAAGTAAATATTTATATATAAACATCCGAAGACCTGCTTGTGACCACAAAGAGCAGCAATTTTGTCAACGGAACTGACCAAGGTACACAAAGAGAAGCCTGTCAAAAAACAACAACTGTCAAAAAATGACACCTGTAGCCACATTAAATGATACTCAAAACGTTAAAAATTTCACTGTCAAAGGAGGCCGTACGACCAGGTGAATATTATACAAATGGGGCCAAATGGAGTGGATGAGTATAATAATTTCAAACAATCTATTTCAAGAAGAATGCTGCAATAATAAGTATTAAAGTAAAAGCAATAGGATGAAAAAAAGGAGGAAAGGACTAAAAAAAAACCAACAAATTGTTCCTGTGACTGACTGTTTACACTAACCAGACTTCAGTGACTATATGCTCAAAAAGATCATATCTAAAGCAGTCAGTAAAATGATTATCACAATACCTAAAATAACAGAAAACAATTACAGAAAAATGTGTTCCAATCAAATTCCACCTTCTGCAAAACCTACTTCCTATACATCTCTATATGCTGTACAACACGGAACACAAAATGACAAAACACAACGGCCCACCGGCAGAGAGACAGCGAGCCATGCGGCGATGTCAAACCCTAATGCCTCCTTTTCACAATACATCTTCCCACCCATTTCACACATTATGTACCAAACACCTCTAAGGGTGTTTCAAACCTCTAAACAGTTTCCATATTTCATGCTAAAGTTTCGTCATCATCTTTAGTTTCGTCATCATCCTTATGATGTTGTCATCATCCTTATAATCTCGCCATCATCCTTATAATTTCGTCGTCATCCTTATAATTTCGACGTCATCCTTATAATTTCGTCATCATCCTTAATTTCGTCGTCATCATTAGTTTCGTCATCATCTTATAGTTTCGTCATTATCCTTGGAGTGCCACGGCACGACGGCGCTTGGGCTGCCCTTCATTCGAGTGTGGACCACGTTTGACTTTAGTCGGCTGATCTTCTTTTTTTACAAAAGAATTGTCGTCTGATGAAATCTTATCCTCATAACATACAACCTCTCCCTCGCTATTCATCTCTTCCTCTCCCTGCCCATTATCTTCCAACGGCATACCAAAGAGCCTCGTCGACGCCAAATTATCCTCCTCGACCATCAACACCTCTTCCCTCTCCACCTTCAAAACCGCCGGAAATCCTCTCTCTACCACTAAATCATGGACGGAAACCGTGGAGACCACCGGAGGACGCAATGGAGCCGGTTTACAAAAAGACATTTTCTGAGTCGCCTCGGAACCTCCCAAATAAGGCATCACCGGCCGGAATCCCGAGGATCCATCAACTATAACAGCGTGATATCCGGTCGCCTTCTGTTTCATATGAGCCACAGCATCTTCTAAAATCATCTCTCGAACATCCTTCTTTCCTTGATTATCGACTTCTCCTACTAACATCTCAGAAACTCCCGAAGGAGATTGGGAATAAGTACTGCACGGTGCACTTATAACTGCCCTGCCTGTAGCTGCGGGATACAATCCTCCCTTCTCCAAAGCCATGGGTCTGGGCCCCATGGGATACGGCTGGTGCCATGGAACCGTCCCGGGGCTCCACATACTATTTGCAGGATCCATAGCCATGCGTGCCTGCTGTTAATTACCAAAACCCGAAAAAAAACTACAATTAACAAAGCTGAAAAAAGCTACAACCAACAAAACCCGAAAAAACTACAATCAACAAAGCCGAAAAACACTACAACCAACAAAACCCGAAAAAAAAACTACAATCAACAAAGCCGAAAAAAACCGTTAAAAAGCTGGCAGTTTTGCCACTGAACACCTAACCGGTGCATGTCAAAAACGATCAGTTTAAGAGTAAAGAGCAAGAAAAAGAAAATAACATTGCAAGTAACAGACATCAACCCTAAAATAAAACAGCGGCACAAGTTCTTCTAGAAAAACGGGCACAAACAATAGAGAGAAATTTCAGAACAACAAAACCAGACCTGATGTTGCAGTATCACGACTACGTCAACATAAAGGTGTCGAATACGGGCCAATTCAGTTGCGAGAATGGCATTGTCACGCCTCAGTCTTTCGTTTTCCTCTGCCATTGATTCAGATATTACATTCTGTCGAGAGGGAGAAGGCGAGGGTGGCGGGGAGCATGCAACCTGTCACATAGAAAGCAAAAGCAATAAACACACACATTATTTATGAAAAGGAATAAAACTACTGTTAAGGCCAGGGCGTAATATATCTTTTCCATGCAATAAACAAAAAACAGAAAAACTGTAAGCAATCGGAAACAAAGAGTTAGCCTTCCAACAACAAAATACACCTAGTCGGGCAGAAAAGGGCCTCACCGCATCTTCAGTAGAAGAAGTTGGACTTGTTGACGATAAAGATCTCTCATCGCGTTGAATGAGCTGCAGCACGTCCAGTAAACATGTTAGCAAAAGTAGGAACGTTCCAAATATTCCACATATGGCCACTTACTTGAAGCTGTAAGTACCACAACATTGATACTGACATCAGAAAGGACTTACAGGATGCATAGTCTGGCTGACACCAGTGTTGGCACACGTCTTGCGACGATGTATTTCACAAAGCAGCTGCTTTGCACCTTTACGAAAGTTATCATTTCCAAACTCCCATCTGTCAGGGACAGTCTTCCGAAATCCCTGCAAGACACACAGCTATTTGTGAGCCAGCAGTTTGCAAAATCGCAATCCCAAAACTTATGCCAGACTTTAACCAGAGATTTCAATCAAAAGTAATAAAGGTACCATATTCCTATCATCCATCGTCTTATCGACCATTTCAAACGGCTCGAGAAACCAAAGCGATGCATGGCAATGAGAAAACCTTCTAACAATTCCATGATAATTAAATACTGCTTAACATTCCCAGATTCTGCATGACAACCACTTTTAAATGCATGCCTAAAAGGACAAGAGGAACAACAAAGTAGAGACAGCACATGCTAAGTATTGACATGCAAGGTATTCAAAAATCAAAGAACCATCACAATGAGAGCTCCAACTTTACTGAACTCTTCTCTCAGACCATTCCCACCATAACCACTTGCTTCTAATATTAGATGCATATTAGATGCAACTGTTTCAAGATTTATGTGCGGAACATCCTGTGCAGTAAAGGACCCCATTGAGATTCCAGCAAAAGATGGATACAGAAATTAACGTCATAATGTCATAACAATCACAGAGGTTCTGACTCTTTATGTCCAATCTTTGGAGCAAACAGAATAAATAGGAGTTACTTATGACTATATTTTACCAACGATTTCACCATTCAGCCAAGTTATCCGAGTCTCTGACAACATGGTTACTGTCTGACTGACTGACTATGCAGTAAAAAAGTGTAAGACCTACATAAGTGTTCAATTGCCGCACAAAACTTGAAAAGTTATTGTGCTTAAAAAAGAGTGGGAGCAAGTCTCGAGCGAATTCCATGGGCTTCCAGACAATAAAAGTGCAGTCATCGGCTCCCCAAGACACAACATCGTCTGTAGCCGGATCATCTACGAGCTGATAAGTTTTGCTAAGAAAGGGAGCCGGTACAGCTCGATGAGCTTCAGCACCTGACAAGGGAGGATCTTCGTTATCTTGGCCCATACTGTGTGTGTTGCCTTGAAAACAAAGGGAAAAAAAAAAGAAAAAAAAAGAAACACCTGCAAAACATAAATGAATTCTAGGTCTAAGCCCAGGGTCATGACACAACACCGGGATGTCCACATTGGAGGAGCAACTGCAATCGAACGGATATATTAATTAAAAAAGAAATCATGCCGATACACATTTTAACATCTTTAGTTATGATTTTGACAAAGATTATGCAGAGCTACAGCATCTCTACACTTCAACCGTGAACAAAACAAAATAGTTAAGGTCAAGCTTTGAAACAAAAATCATCCCTATCAGTCAACTAAAGCACACAACACCGTGTATTGCTATTAGTGTTAAATGTTTTTTTTGCCACTTAAAACATCTTTTCTCCGTACACGTTTGTCGGATTATGGATCTGACGGTTGCGATTGAAAGCCAAGATTCTTACCTTCCGATTGGCGGTCTCCATGTGAAAATAGGACAAGTGTGTACGGAGAAAAGATGTTTTAAGTGGCGAACAAATTACTAATTCTGTTTTTTCTTTCTAAAGAGCTACGTTACTAAATGTTTTTAGCTGGAAAAAGGATAAACAACACAAAATACAACCACCAAATTATCTAAGTTTTTTTGGTTCAACATGCCATGATTTTGTAAACATGATGTTATGTAAATAAGACAAATGTCATTTTTAAATTGTGGATGGGCTTGTTTTTATTGCGAATATTATGTTATCTAAGGTTGTAAGGATAAAGAAGGTGAAATTTTTTAAACTTTCAGGTAAAATTATAAAAAAAAAACACATTTTAACACTAATAGCGATACACGGTGTACCTTTATTACAGTTGTGCTTGCCTTAAAGCCTGTTAAGGAAGCTGGGAGGTGAAGCAATTGTGAAGGTATCTTACCGTAACTTTTTATTGTGATCAGAACCGTCAAAACTCGCTACCAACAACACTTATTTCCCAAATCCACTCTCCCTCTCTAAACTTATGGCGTCTGTCTCGCCGCCGAATGGCAGAAGCAATCCCTTGCAAAGGCTGGAGAGGAGGGATAGACCAAAAGAGCAAAAATGTGAGCAAGTAGCTACTGGACATGACAACTTAAAAAAAACTATTGTCCTTTTCTATCTTTCCAACTGCTTGGATTGGGCTAAAATGATAAGAAAGAAATATAGAGTAAAAACATTATCCTGTCTGTATTTCTTTTTCATCTACATCTCCCTCTCCCCCATCCCTTTCAGCACGTCCTATACTCTACTAAGATGGAGTAAATACCAAACTTGTGGCATGTGCAGACTAAAAGGTTTTGCGGAAAGAGAGACGAGAAGAAACGAACCAGATTTTGCAGAAAGAAGGAGAGAAAAGGGACGGACCAGAGAAAGAGAGACGAGGAGGGACGAACCAGATTTTGCAGAACGAGGGAGAGGAGGGATAGACCAGATTTTGCAGAAGGAGACAGAGTGAAGAAAGAGACAAAATTTTGCAAAAAGCGAGAGAAGAGAGACGGGCCAGATTTTGCAGAAGGAGCGGGAGGAGGACCGACATGATTTTGGAGAAGAAGAGAAAGAGAGAGAGACAGGTGGGACGGACTAAAAACTGTGGGAGAGAGAGAGGGATGGATCAGATTCTGTAGAAGGAGAAAGAAAGGGACAGACCAGCTTTTGCAGAAGGAGAGAGAGAGTAGGGACAGACAAATTTTGCAGTAAAAGCGAGAGAGGAGGCTGGGACCAGATTTTGTAGAAAGAGGGAAAGAAGAGGGTCGGATCAGATTTTGCAGGAGCAAGAGAGGCAAAACAGATGATATTTTGCAAAAGGAGAGAGAGAGAGAGAGAGAGAGAGAGAGAGGAGGGATGGACCAGAGTTTGCAGAAGGAAACAGAGAGAAGGGATGCACAAGATTTTGCAAAAAGAGAGTAGAGGGACAGTCCAGGAAAGATCGCTGAAGGAGAGAGAGAGGAGACACCAGATTTTGCTGAAGGAGAGACAGGAGGAAGAGAGAGGAGGGAGAGACCAGATTTTGCAGGAGAAAAAGAGGAGTGATAGAACAGACTTTGCGGAAGTGGAGAGAGAGAAGGGAGACACAAGATTATGCTGAATGAGGGAGAGTGAAGGGATAACAAGCGACCAAAAAAAAAGGAATCATTTTCTGAACATGTATGCATGTGGATAAAGAGGCCTAAAATGGATCTATAACGCCATCCAGAAAAATGAAACCCTAAAATTGGCATGTACAGAAAAAAAAGAAATATAAGGCGAGAAATTAGTATCGAGGAGACGGAGTACATGGAAACAAAAAGAGAGGATAAGCGAAGGAGGGGAAAATTGACAAAGAGAGGGGAGTTTTATGGGAGAACAAAAGAGAGAGAGAGAGAGATACAAATGATTGTAAGAGAGAAAGAGGTACCTTGAATATAATCCTACAATGTCTGTTGCAAATGCCGCCTCTCATCCGGTAGGGAAAATAAAACGTATATTTACAATCTGTGAAGGAGAGAAAGAGAGAGGAAGAGAGAGAACTGGAAAAGAGAGGAGAGAAGACAGAAAAAAGAGGAAATGAAAACAAGGAAAAAAAGACTCATATTTAGGAAAAAGAATGGGAGAAAAAGCACGACGATACAAGAAGAGGGCAAAGGGTTGCGGGGAGGGTCTTCTTCCTCTCTCCTTGTCTCCTCTACTAATCCAAGTAGGGATGACAGTGGAGGACGGAAGGAGGACGGTCAGAAGGAAGGAATTCCGAGGGAGGAGGGAAGGATAAAGAGGGAGGAATGGGGATGAAAGGAGGGAGGAGGGAGGAGACGGGGATATATTTTTGCCTTCATCTTTATTTATTCGCACTTTGATTAAAATCGTAGTTTGTGCCTTTGCACAAGGGGATATTTTTGTTTTGGTTTGTTAGACGCCTTAATATTGTTGAGAAACTACGCAAACAATACAATGTACAAAAATCAAAAACAAGAATTAAAAAAAAAAAAAAAAAATAGGGCATGTAATGATATAGTATGGACGTTCACGGATTAACCTTCTGACAAGTATTAGTTTTGGCAGCATCTTCCACGTTTCTGCATGACAAAACTGTGAGCGGATGTCACATAAAACTACGAAATGGTAAATGTTAATCAGAAAAAAGTTAAGTTTCTGATGTCTGTAAATTACAAAAAAAAAGGGAAACAATAAGTAGTCGATGTTTGAGCGTTAAAATGTTTTGTCGATTCAAAAGCATAAAATAGTGTGAGTCAATGATAGCCATTTGTGTTGGGCATTAAACACACCATGTTAGAGAGAGAGAGAGAGAGAGAGAGAGAGAGAGAGAGAGAGAGAGAGAGAGAGAGAGAGAGAGAGAGAGCAGATCCTTCCCTCTCCTCAATTTACAAAAAATGAGAGATCATACGAGAACGAAAAAAAAAAGAGAGAGGGAGAGAGGGACCTGCTCTCTCCCTCTAAAAAACATACTGAGAGAAAGAGTGTGTGAGAGAGAGACCAGCTCTCTCCCCCTTGTCCCTTTTAAAATGAAAAAAAAAATGAGAGATGGAGAGGAGAGAGAGAGAGAAAAAAAGAAACTTACTTGTCAGGGTGTGTGAGGGGGAAGGGGCATCTGAA
>JBBHKE010002037.1:58875-72748 GCA_037447655.1 Zygnema cylindricum | reverse complement strand
GGGCACATTTATTACGACTTTTTTGCCGACCAAAAAAAAGGATGGATACCGAAACCACCAAAAGACGAATCAGAAGATCATCCACCAGTTTAGAATCGCAAGTTTGTAATTTTTTTTTTTTATTTCCTTTTTATTCTTTTTTTTTTGAGGAGAGTCACGGATTCGAAAGTAAAACGGTGGATACGGAATACCACAAAAAGACGAATCGGAAGATTATCCACCCATTTATAATCGCAAATTTGAAAAGAACGAAAAAAAGAAGGAAAAAAAATTGTTTTTTTAAGGAGAGACAAGTTTGAAAGATAAAAAGTGAGTTACGAAAAGTCACGGATTTGAAAGAGAATAAACAAAAGAGGGAGTGACAAACGAGATAGAGAGAGAGAGAGAGAGAGAGAGAGAGAGAGAGAGAGAGAGAGTTTTTTTCAAATTTGGAAGGAAAAGGATCTTTACCAAAACCACAAAAAGACAAATCGGAAGATCATTAGCCGCTTTAGAATCCAAATTTGGAGGAAAAATAAAGGTACAAATGTTGAAGAAAAGAGAGTGAGAGATCTGAGAGAAAAAAAAGGGGGGTCAGAAATTCGAACGAAAAAAGAGAAATCGTGAAATTGAAAACGAGAAAGGAAAAAGAGAAAAAATAGAAAAAAGAAGTGATTAGATTGTGTATTTGAACTCGCTTTTTTCATTGAAAAGATCGAAGAAAATTTATGTATACTTAAAAATGAGTATAAAGTTTAGTATTCCGAGGAAAGGGTTTTAAGTTTATCTTTTTTCTTTACTTTTAGGGCTTTTGGCAAAAAGTTTTTTTTTCTAGAATAAGAGATTTTCCCTGAGAAAATGTATTTTTTTTAACTTGTTTTTATGATTTTTCCGCCCATTACATTTGCCCTTTTTCTTGACCCTATTTTAAAATTTGCAATGGATGGAGGGGACAAACACATGGAAAAAAATGAGTTTTCTTAAATTTTATTTATTCTTTCTTTTGAAAAAGTAATATTTAAGTAAATAGCAATAGGAATCTTTCTATCTTAATGTCCCGATTAAAAATGAGTTAGTATTCGGAGATAATAAAAATAAAATGTTTTCATATTGGTAAGAAAATATTATTAGTTGCATATTTAATAGTGCTATAAGGTTGTATCTTCGGGTATTTGAAGGGTGTTTTTGAAGTATTTTTGTTCTACTTTTTTTTTTTTTGTTTTTTAGTAATAAAATATAAAAAAAAGTTTGTACTCATCCATATTTTGGCAGAAATTCCACATCTTCAAGCTTTTTGGTCATATTTAGTCATTTATCTTTATATAAAATAAGGTCTTTCTGCCATAGTAAGTTTTAATGCAATGCCGCCTTTTTTCTTTTTTGACAAATTAACTTGCAGTACTGTCTTATAATGAAAAGGATACATTGAACACAATATTTTCTTTTCCATCTTAAAACCAGCTTTTCATGATAAAAAAATTGGACCTTCATGCAAAAGTAACCAAATGACCGATAAAATTGTTACTTTTCTGTCACGAGGTTCCAAGGAAAAATTCAACCTGTGGAAAGAAGAAAGGCAAATAGAATTTTTTTGTACACCGTGAATCTCTCTACAAGCGTTAATAACTAACTCGGTGCCAGTTATTTTGCCCTTTGATAAAGAAAAGCGTTAATCACACTAATTGTTTTTTGCGGAACGCTTATTCTTTAAACGGTTAAAAACCAGCGACATCGTTTGAAACAAAATGAGAATTAACGCTGATAATTTATTTTCTAGTAGTGATATACGTTTTAGAAAAACACCATTTAGTGGGGATTCACATGAAGGCAAATTTCGAATAATTGATAACCAGCGACATTGTGGCACTCGATAACCGAGCGCAAGTACAATATACATTAATTATTGATGGTAAATTTTGACAAAAAGAGCAACTACTTTAACAAAAATCATCACAAATACATGACCAAAATTCACACATTCGCAAAAGAAAACCTTGGGCAAAATGAAGAGCAATTGCAATAAAAAATGAAATGTACAGTAGGTCAAAACGCAATAAGATAGACCACAACTTCTTGCCTTTCTAGCAATTAAAATACAACTTGTTTTTTTACCACACGACCACCGAAAACTACAAAAGAGTGTCTAGACAACCCACGACCAATAAAAACTATCACAAATCTCCCGAGAGTCTCAAAACCGTCCTATCATTCATTCAAAATTATATTCCCCACTTCCATCCACTTTCAAATTACACAATCAACTACCAAAATGAACTCTTTACCAGATAGAAAAAAAAAGACAAGTAAAAAAAAAAGAATGTTTTTTTACTTTTTAAACGGTCTAAGCGACTAAGTAGTACCACGAATATCTCTCTTGCATACAGGACAAACCGCCTGTCTTTGGAGCCATTTGTCGATGCACTGCAATATCCAAAAAAAAATCAAAATTCTTAATTTAATTTCTTAATTACAAACTTTTAACGGATTAATACTTCACGAATTACGAATTAAACATTTTACTCAAATAGAACTGTTACTCAAATTCCAAACAAACAAAAGTTCTCGAATGAAAACTTTATGAATTGGAGATTTTTACTGAAATGAGAACTTTACTCGAACTCCAAAAAAACTGAAGTTCACGAAATAAAGCTTTACAAATTAAACATTTTACACAAAACGAGACTTCTCCTCGACTTAAAACTGACCGCCAAAATGAAACATTTACGCAAATTGAACGTATATATAGAACTCATTTTAAAGTTTGAACATACTGTCAATATTTACTTTTCTGGACATATATTGCCATTAACTTTAAAAACAATTTCAAAAATATACATCAAATTTGAATGAATATTGTTTTTTTGACATACAAAATTTCCGAATCACAAAAAAAACAGTGGAATTCCCGCCTTTGCACACAGAGATTATCAAAAGAAAGAGGAGAAAACAGAAAGACAATGAAACTCCGTCCATAAACCAATTCCCCCTTGTTTCTCCACACCAAGCACGTTAAAAATGAAGTTCAAGAAAAAAGTTAAGAAAGAAGTTTGCAATTTTGTTTGTTAAAACGGATTTCATTTTTGGAATTTCGTTTTGTTATTTCGTACCTCCTGATGAAAACTATGTAAGCAAGGAAGGCGTTTCATTACTTCTCCTTCCGATGGAATTTCCAAACAAATTGTACATGGTTCAGTGTATATATCAGAGGCCTAAAAAAAAAAAGAAAAAAAAGTATCGGAGAAGCCAAACAAAATGTTAAAACAAATCGAAACAACTAGATGAAAGAAGTAAAACGAGCGAGCTTAGTGTAAGCATCCGAGCTTTAGAAAGATGGACGACAGGAACAAAGAGATATGAAAAAGGCGGAAGGAATGTTTACACAACCTAAGGAATAAATGGAAGGAGCAGGAGGAGTGAAAAGAAAAACATTAAAACAACCAAAACGAGAGAAGTGAAGAACATTTCAAGAAAATAAATTGAACCTTCATTGCACCTTCAACCATCAAGCATCAAACATCAAATATGGAAACATCAAACATCGAATGCCAAATCTCGAACATGGAACATCAAACATCAAACATCGATGATCCACCATCAAACATCAAACACGAATGTCGAACATCAAATATGGAAAATCGAATACCGAACAACGAATATCAAAAAACAAACATCGAACATCGAACGTCGAACATGGAATATGGAAATTCGAACTTCAACTATCAACCATCAAGGGTTTTTTATCAAACGTCAAACATCAACCGTCACCAATCACAAATCAACCATCAAACCTCAAGCATCAAATATCAACGGTGTTGAAAAACATCCTACCTTCACAGTCGTCGTTGGGAGCTGATTGATGGTTGCTAAGGAAGCCCCTTTTCGAGACGGCTCTGTTCCAATCTCATCCAGGCCCAGAAGCATATCGTAATCGCTTCTGCAAAACAAGGAGCGTGTCATATAATAAAAGTGCAAAATTTGTCAAGAAAATTGCAAAAAAAATGCTGGGGATTACTAAAATATTCCTAAAATATCTTGCTAGACTAGAATAACACTCAGAATTTCGGCTGATTCCTTACATTTTACGGGGAATCTAAACAATTTTTTTTTTTTTGGATACACATTCTAGAACAAAACCACCAAGTAAAAGCAAAGCTTTTCTGCAGAAAATCTGCAAGAGATGGAAGCTGGCCTTTTCTAGATTTGCAACAAACTTTCTAACTCCGCAAGAAAAAAAGTGTACAATACTGTAATGCTGTTGAATTTATAAAAGACATAGACACAGCTTTGCCCGCTATTATATAATGGTTAACAAGCTCAACTGCAAAAGAAAAATGTGTTCCTGCCTTTCTTTACTATTTTAACTTGCACGAAAAATCACCAGTTTGAAATCTCCAGAAAGTCTCCCAACCTCACTCCCCAATTTCCATAACATTCCAAATCTTTACAGTTTTCTTTTTTACTGGCTCCTATCATTCTTTCATACATTCTTTACTCTCCCACTGAAAGCTGGCTTTTCTAGCATATTTCTCTCCCACTCTATACTTCTCACAAACCTCTTTCATGCCCAACTTTTGTGGAATCCTTCTTGGCACATTCTATAATGTCCCATCCAATCTCGAGAGTTTTTAGAGTCCTCCACAAACTCGATTTTTTTTAAGCATTCTTCTTTCGAGCACTTTAACTTATCTCATATAAACTTACTCATTAAAGTCACGATCTACAGTGGCGAGACGCATTGCAAGTGGAACTTCACGGTTAATTGCAGCCTCCAAACTCGCAAGAAAATCCATTCTCTGTCCAAAACCCACATCCAAAACTTCCAAAATTAAAACAAAAATCATAATCAAACTCCTCTCACAGTTTCACAAAGCTCACAATGACTTTTCGAATTGACGCAGTAAAACCCTGAGAGATCGAAATTCCCTCCGACAGTGATTTTTCCCAAAGGTTAAGCTGCACGCTTTGCACTCTTGTCTAACCTCATTAAGACTTTTAAAGTAAAGTGAGAAAATCTCCTCAATCGTGACTTTTTCCAAAGGTTAACCTAAATAGAGTGCCGTCCCACCTGTTCCATGGACATTGACTGTGAAAAATGCCCTCTTCTTGAAATTAAGGCATCATCAAGATCTGGTCCCACTCCTCCCAACCACATCCGGCGTTCCCTCGCTCTGTCTCTCGCCCTATCTTGTCGTCTTATCCTGTCATATGAACCTCTCACTCTCACTCCTCCTCTCCCACTTGTCGGTTCCCTGATGCGTCCCTCCTCCTCAACTCCTCTTCCCTCTCCATCACCAACATCCGCATGTCCATCTCCTCCACCTCCGAGAAGAGAGGACTCCCGGGCCCTTAATTCCCCAGCCGTAATAAAATCGCTTGAATTTAGGAGCCTTGAAAAGGCTTCTGTTGGAGTCCTCCCTCGGAGACGATTTCCTCCGGTATTTTCTTGATCCTCTTCTTCTGTTTGGGGGAGAGGAACCTCTGCTATTCTCCTTCTTAAATCAAACAAACCATCTTCACCTTCTCCAAATGGATTAAGAGCCCTTCCGGCCCTAGACCCTCCCCCTTCTGTTCCTTCAGTTCCTAGGGAATCAATCTCATCAGAAACTCCACCATTTCCTCCAGTGTTTCTTGATCTTAAACCGCTCGAAACATATGAAGGAAGCCGTCGCCGAGGGTTAGAACTATCCTCGCTATTTAAGTTTGGAGGATTGTAGAATTGGGACGAATGCTGCATTTTGCAAAAGAGGAGGAAATAACATGGTTATTAACCAAAGAAACGCATATATGCATAATGATCCCCACTCTTATAAATTTAACAAAAAATTGTGTGATCAGGCATAAGGCGAAAAAATCATGTCTCGACCTCCATAAATGAGCTTGCAAGTTTTAATCTCACTGCACCTTGTATTAATATACTGATCTTCAAATCTCCGTAATTCCAGAACAAAATAACTAACTCCACCAGTTATACATATAGTCACGGAGCAAATCAACCCGTTGATATTCGCAAACTATTCAGATAGTAAACTAATTCAGCAATTTTCAACAGATGTCCTGTACATGAGTGCTTCCTACAAACTCTCTGTTATATTTCCATGAACAGAAAGAAAGCTCTATTTTATTTTGACAATCCATTAGTTTTCAAAATATCGCATCTGGTTAAGTCTACCATGAGCCATTCCCAAGACCATAAAATGACAAAAAAGATTCTCTCTCGAAGAGCAGATAGAGAGAGAGATTTTCAACAGATGTCCTGTACATGAGTGCTTCCTACAAACTCTCTGTTATATTTCCATGAACAGAAAGAACGCTCTATTTTATTTTGACAATCCATTAGTTTTCAAAATATCGCATCCGGTTAAGTCTACCATGAGCCATTCCCAAGACCATAAAATGACAAAAAAGATTCTCTCTCGAAGAGCAGATAGAGAGAGAGAGGTGGGAAGAGATAGGGAAGAGGAAGAGGGAGAGAGGGAAAGAGGAGGGAGAGAGAGGGGAAGAGGGCAAGAGGGAGAGAGGGAGGGAGGTAGGGAGGGAGGGAGGGAGGGAGGGAGGGAGGGAGGGAGGGAGGGAGGGAGGGAGGGAGGGAGGGTGGGGAGGGAGGGAGGGAGGGAGGGAGGAGTGAGGGAGGGAGGGAGGGAGGACGGGTGGGTGAGGGAGGAAGGGTCGGGGGAAGGAGGTGTGAGGAGCGGGGTAGGGGGGGAGTGAGGTGGGGAGGGAGCGAGGTGGAGGGGGAGCGGGATGGGGAGGGAGCGGGGTCGGGAGGGTCGAAGGGAGTGTCAGAGAGAGGGACGGAGGGAGGGAAGGAGGGAGGGGGGGAGACAGAGAGAGGGAGAGAGAGAGGGGGAAAGTGAGAGAGAGAGAGAGAGAGACGGACGTACCCGGGGCAGTATAGTCGAGAAATAGTTTTCCCACTCAGTTTCTCCTGTGCCCACTCGAATATTTCCTCTCATAGAACCCCAGAACCCTCGTCCCGCCGAAGCTCTGGCATTTTCTTCCGCTTGGAGCATCTCTGCCAGCTCAGCATCTGTTTGGGTCACTCGTCTCCCAGCCTGCAAATCCCCCCAGTCCTGAAAATCAATAACCTAATTCCAATGCCCCTTCTATAAAAATACTAACTATTAATGTTTTTGTAATATAATGATAAAATCAATAACCTAATTCCAATGCCCCTTCCATAATAATATAGATTATTAATGTTTTTGTAATATAATGATAACAATGCAAACAAGTACAGCAGCAACAACAACCATAACCGTAACTGTAACCACAACAGTAACAATCATAAAAACAATCATAAAATGCCTCTAATATAGGCACAGCTATCTAAAGGGGATTGTTCCTGACATTAGTTCTGTTTGAACTATATACTGGTCCTCCTTTTCGGAACAAACCATAAGAAAATACATACTTTCCAGATGATGCAAAAAAACAACTCCAACAAAAAAAAGGGAAAACAAGAACATACTGTGTTAGCTTGTCTGTTTTCCTCGGCATTTAAACTTGCTTGAAGCTCCATAGCCATTCTCTCATCAGCTGCAAGCTGGGATTCTGCTTCTCCACCAGCTCCGACAGCCGCGTCAGATGCCACACCTCCAAAATTTGTTAGATTCACACCTTCGACTACAGGGTTTTCTTCTTCATCATCTCCTAATTCCACAACCTCTGAGTTCAGAAACCTTGATGGCTCTTCTCCCACTGCCCTTCCTAAAGCAGAAACTGCCCTATGTGCCCGTCGTTGTATTCGTCGTATTGTCCGTGTACTTCGATCACTCAAAATTTCTTCCCGATTAGAGGGCAGTTCACTACCCGTATTGCCCGAGTTTTGGTTCGATCCAATGATCCGAGTATCATGGTCGCCTAAAGACAAACCTGAAGCTGATGATGACCAGCCAGGAACCCTAGCTGTTGTCCTACTGTTATTGGTGTCCTCGTTTCCAGTCAAGCTTTCTCCCAACCCAAACCTCCGACCTAACCGTCTTCTGATTGCTCTCGGCATAGTTCCCACATCTGTCAGAGGGACACCAGTGGGACGTGACGACTCTTCAAGAATAGACCTTCCAATCGACGAGACTCCCACAGTTTGATCATTGCTGTTTTGGTTACCACGCCCGGTTCTTAAATCCATTCCTATATCTAAATTCACATTCTCGTGCTGTCTCCCTGCATTTGCCGTTCGGTCGTCTGTTTCAGACCGTCTCTGTAGAAACTCCACCAACCTATGGCCCATATCCGAGGGTTCACTCAAACGTCCAGATGCCCACAAATCTCCAAAGGTTGAGTTTGGAGGCTGAGCATCTGCATTTGACAAATTATGACTTTCCATGTTTTCCACAATTAAGACGTCTGGTATTGTACCAGTACCAAGTCCGAGTCCTGTGGTTCTTAATGCAGACAAGCGAGAGTCATTGCTTTCCTGTTCAGATGTTGTCGTTAGAGAATTTCTCCAATGTTGACCATTACTTCTTAATAAGCTTACAGAAGGCAAAGTCCTTCCTTCGCCAGTAGCAGTATGGGGCAATCCAATGGTTAACCCATGATCCTCCGATTCTCCTCGTGTTGTAAACACATCACCTTGGACACTAAAATCACCGATACGAGACCAAGTTGGCCTAGTCGTGTGATCATATGTAGCTTCCCTCTCGTCCAGAAGCTGAGGACTATTTAATCCTTCCCAAGAGTCCCCCACATCTCTTCTCTCCGGCCCTCCTCTGACCACAAGAGGTGACGAGAGAATATCGAGAGAAAATGGTGTTTGGGGAGATTCCTCTTCGGAAAGCAGTAGAGTCTCTCTCTGTGTACCTTCCTGTCTGTTTGGCAGTCTTGACTCAAGCGGTGATCTAAACGCTCCATGGAGATTATTAGACCGGCTGGGAAACTCGGGAGAGAATAGTCCAGAAGCTTGACCGGTGATGCCAGTAGAAGAATTGCCTTGGACCCTCCCTCCTTCCCCCTCTCCTTCCCTCCCTCCTTCCCTCTCTCCACCCCTCTCTCGTCTGTCAGAATGCGGAAATACGTTGCCCCAGTTTAGGAGATCTACTGTTGGTCGGTCTCTCTCCCTTGCTTCGTCTTTTTTTGGTAGATTGACATCATCCAGGCGAATGTTACCGATTGTTAGGTCCTCAGTTCCGGAATTTACGACAGATTGTCCTCCATTTAAGTTATTTCCATTTCTTTCCATCCTTTCATTTACCCAACGTTCGTGAAATAAGCTTCTTACTGCATCAGAACCATCATTTCTATTACGATTTCTCGGAAAAGCGGGTAGAAAATTTCCCGAACGTTCACCAAAATAACTGTTGCAATTATCTCGGTAACCGCCTTCTCGACTAGCATTGCTGCCTGGCAGTGGAGGACGAGAATCATTCCAATCAGTCAAATTTAAGACTACGAGTCCATTTTGATTTTCTGTCCCTCTATCCCTTCTGTTAAATCCATCGTCGTCATCCAAACGGATATTACCAACTTCAAGTTCCACACCCAACTCATTCACCATATTTTCATCGCGAAGGAAAATACTATCTCCTTTCCCCCCTTCAAACCCATTCTGCTCTCCTCCTTTGGTACTCATATTCATATTCATATTCTCTCTTTCTCTTTTTCTATTCCCTTCACCATCAGCTTCATCGCTATTTCCACCACTCGTTTTCCCACAAACCACATCAAGTTTTTCTACCAAGCTTCCCTCCCCACCCAATCCATCCTTCTTAGCACTTCCAAGGCCAATCTGTAATTTCAAATCCAGACTTTCCATTTCTAAATCGTTTTTTTTCCGAAGTGTTTCCTCCTCCAAAGAAACAGAAGAACCAAAACAGGACCTTCCACGGCCTCCATTTTCATCCTGGAGAGGACGCCACGAAATTGGACCCCTGGAAACGTGCCCTTCCTTGTCCTCGGTCAATTTATTATTCCATTCATTTTTGTCTCTTTCACATCTATCCAAAAATTGCGTTACAACATGACTCGTTCTATGACGTTTGCTGTTCACACAAAACGCATCAAGGAAACAAAAAAAACAAAAAAATATAAATTAGCCTTGTCAAAAGTTCGTGGTCTTTTCATCCTTATCCATAAATCCTGTTCCCTTACATGTTTCGTGACGACTGCTGCTCACAAAACACAGAAACACAGAAAAATAACTTAAATCTGGTCAAAAATTCATCCACCTCTGCAAACTCCTCGTTCTTTGCGACACCTCTAAAGTCTGAAGCCCCTAGCTTGCATCAATTCAGACAAAAAAACTAATGATGCAAATACTTCCAAGTAAACATAAACTAGCCCAGACAAAAACTAATAATCCAAATACTTCCAAGCCAGACAAAAACTATCTTCAGAAACAAAAAAGCGGCCCTTGAAGGATCCACGATTGCAGCCATTTCTTACAGCAAGGATTTTCAGATGCATTTCTTCCCAGGAACTTACCTGAAAGGCTGGTTTCCTGCCTTAACATGACCATGAAAATCCTCGTTATTTCCATTCTCCTCCTCCTCCTCCAAGACTTCCTGAACAGCTCTCTGCCTTACCTTCAAGTTTAAACTCTCTGGTTGGCTAAATTCCTTCCCACAGCTCCCTTTGCCCTCTATTTCTCCTGCACCTATTTTCTCCTTCTCCGAGAAATCAGCTGACGCAGCAAAACCAAAATCCAATTCTTCTTTATCATCAGAATCGTCCTTTAACGATTCCTTGAAATTCCTTCCTCTCTCCTTTCCTTTTTTCCACTTTCTTCCATTTCCTTCAAAAGCTTCCCATCCTCCTTCATCGATTCCCTTACCCGCTACTTCAACTTTCGCCCCTACTCCACTCTTTTCTCCTCCTCTTCCTCCATGCCTCCCTAATATTCGTCCGGACAGCAATGACTTCTTGTCAGATATATTTGTCGTTTCTGAAGCTCCTCCATAGTTGCCACTTTTGCCACTCTCTCTACTATTTGTACTGCCTACCATGACTTCCACATCTTCATTTCTTCTCTCTCCTTTTACCTCTCCTCCTCCTCCCCCTCCTCCAAATCTTCCTGAGTTTCCCCTCAGCAAATCTTTGGAAGCAATCATCTCCGGCACAGTCATTTTAGGTTTTGAGATTATATTTTTGTTCTCCTTCCGTTCATTCACCAACCCTCCAGTATCCATCCAGACACTTCTTTTCTCAAATTCGTCTCTGTTACGCCAGCCATCCATTGGACGACTGAAAAATATTAATAACAATCTTCCGGTTTTCGCAGTTTTTGCTCCGTGAACAACTTTATTTACAAAAGCTTTTTAAGGCTTTGCAGAGGTATAAAAAACACAGAGGTAAAGACACAAAAAAGACAAAATAAAGAAATAGACAAAATAATAGATTCCTTACTTGTTTATGATCTTTGTTTCGGAATATAATCTTGTTTACCTCTCCAAAGCTATTGCAGACGATTGCAAGAGGAGATAACTAATGAGATAAACAGATTCCTTAAAAGTTGATTAAAAATCTTCAACTTTCTTCTCATTATCTTCTTACTCACAGACTTCGTCTCCCAAGCTTGAGTAGTTCGGAACCACGTTCTGTTTTTTTTTTTATACCATGGAGTCAACTGTCTGTTCACATGATAAGACCGGAAGGAGTTTTAATAAACATGCTGTTATTCACAGTGTGCACCCCTAGCTTGGCGTGACGTGACAATGTCTTAGTTTTAATGTGCAAAAAAGTACAGAAATGTCTACGATATGATCATGTACAGTACAATATTGTATTGTACTGTCGTCGCCACGTTTCAAACGCTTGCCTTGCGATTCGGAAGTACGCGTAAGTACGCGTTTTGTACGCGTCTTCAGATCCCTAATTTAAGGTGCGAAAGGTATGATGAGTACAGTACACCGCGCATCGTTATTAGTGTCGACGACACTAATTTGGGTTCTTAAAATTTTGATTTTTTTCCTCAAATAGGATACATGATTTTAATTTTTTCTTGACGTAAATTAAGGTACCGTACAAAATAGCGTAAAGGACGAATTGCAATAATATCTAAATAGTGTGGTGTACGGTCGATATCAGACTGTACATAAATGTACCTTTTCAAGTGAAAATTTTACAAAAAATGAGCTAAATCAGACGCGCACGCATAGGATCGTGCGCTAAAAAAACGGGATTGTTCTGACACGTAAATTAGTCTTACATGTACGGATAGTTAAATTTCACGACGGCGTACGATTTTAAATATTTTGTACGGATACATATATTAATGCATATAATCGTACAACGAATATTCCATTTTTGCTGTTCCCAAATTAGCATAAACGCCGAAATTAGAATACACCTTTTTAACAAAAAAAAAAAAATCTTAATTAGCGTCAATGACGGTATATTTACTTCCACACTATTTAAACTTTGACACTAATAACGATGCGCGGTGTACAGTGTGTGAGGCTGTGAGCCGGTGACGTATCATAAGCATACTTGAAAATGAAAAGTACGCCCTAATAGTACGCGTGGGATAAAGGACCACAACACATACAGTACACCGCTAATCGCTATTAGCGTAGAAGTTTTTTTAGCGTATACGAATAACTAGCGTGGTTTACGCTAATTGGAAATTTTGAAATTTTCGAAGAAATCGTTTACTCTAATTAGGAATTAGGGTTTTTTTTAAATAGTATGGATAACTATATTTGAGAATTAAAAAAAAAAAAAGCGGGACGGAATTAGCGTACACAACGCTAATAGCGATTGGCGGTGTAGTGTTGGGTATCAAGGACTGTTTGCCGATATTCGATATATATCGAATTTCAGTTACCCGATAGTCGATATATCGCTTCGATATATTGAAAATCAAAATATCGCGATATATCTCCAATATATCGCCTATATATCGTATCGTCAATATATCGAGGCATTTAAAAAAAAAATGAAATTTTTCACAGGTCTCCGAAGTCACGTGCCTTCGGACAAGGTGACCGTAAATCTTTGTCGAAAAAAAGTACGGTTTTTTCCTGAAAGTCAGCAAGGTGAAGTAGATCTCTAAGGTACATTGACGCGGTACACTTGCGAAGTACACGTACGTAATACGCAAGTACGGATTTCCATACGAAAATGGTCGGTTTCAAATCATTGACGATTTTAGAGATTTCATCGTCAACTTACAAGGACCCACTCAAATTAAAACACGTATATAAAAACTTGTTTACAGACGATACACGATAAAACCAAGGCCTTCGTAATACATAAATTGTATTGTCCGTACTATTACAAAGACCTCCTGATGCAACCATACCCCAAATAAGTAACTATATGAATTACAATATTAGTATTTTTTTGTCAGTTACATTTTGCGACGTCTACCTTTAAGTCACGGACCGCACGTGCAAAAAGGAAACTGGACGCTTCAGTACACGCAGAAGCTTTTTTAGATGCTTTATACATTTGTATCTCTTCATGAAAAGTATCATAATACGAATCAAATTTGAAATTTCATGGTTCGTCCATACACGCGTAATGTATATTGAACTTTCTAATGCGTAGTGTACTTTTCTCATGACGTTTTTTACTCGAAGCAATCGACAATGTAAACAAAACTTTTAGATTGTACGGAAAGGTTGAACATCGCAGGTCCTGCAAACAATTTAAAATCTTGAAATATCGGTTTGTTTCGGATCCCTGTCACGTCACCTGTCACATGGTAGCAGTAAGAAACCTTTCAGCAGTTCCATGTCAGAAACACGCTACTCCGTACTCTAAAACTTCAATTCGCACGTGTAAATGGCTCTCCGTACTTACTCCAAGTGCCGCTGCTTGTTATAAAGCCGCTTTATGTTTCCATGCAAAGCAGACTCTTGAACCAATTAGAAACCGAAGCCTGTTTTTTGGCAACAGCATCAAAGCAGGTTTTTTGGCAACAGCACCAAAGCTTGAGCAAGTTTTTTGGCAG